>ML319197.1:73066-111027 GCA_005239505.1 Nicotiana paniculata
GACTTCATGGTGAGCTGCCCCCCCCCCCCCTTTCCGAGTCGTTCATTAGCATTGCCAGTGTTTCTCTTTTGATTTTTTCTGTTTATACTATCTCAGACGGTAGGATAATAATATTTTTTTTGTATATTCTACTAGTTTCCCTCGTACTTCTGACACTATCTCCTGGCACACACATTAGTAGACTATTATTTTTGAGTTGTAAAATTATATTCGCGATTTCCTCAAGTGGTTCTTGCATTGGTTGCCTTGTAAATCGTTTAAGTACTAAATTCTTAAATTTAAGTAAAATTTTGTGGTTGGAAATTCTTAAATAAAAATGGAAATCACTAGGTTGTTCATGGTTGGCTTGTCTAGCAGCGGTGTTGGACGCCATCACGACCTGACATGGAATTGGGTCGTGATAACATGGTATAAGAGTAATTAGGTATAAGAGTAATTAGGTATAAGAGCAATTAGGTTCACATAGGTCTCACAAGTCATGGGCATGTCTAATAGTGTCTTGCGGATCGGTGCAGAGATGTCCATACTTATCTTCGAGAGGCTATAGGATGTTAGTAAACTACTCTTTATTCATCTCGTATCGTGCAGTTGATGGTATACTAAGTTCTTCCTTCTATTCTCTCACAGATGGTGAGAGCGCGCGTAGTACACGTTCCAGACCCAGGAGGAGCTGCTCCCCTTGTTCTTGGAGGCCGAGGCCAAGGTCGGGGGAGGGCACCGGCCCGATGTAGGGGACGAGGGCTTCCCAGAGTTTCCCCACTAGCACCACCAGCGGTTCCAGTGGAGGATCCCATCGTCGAGGAGCAGGGCGAGGTTCCCGTAGCAGAGCCAGCCCCAGTAGATTTATGATAGCACCGGGCTTTTAGGAGGTCATGGGCCATATGCTGCGATTTATGGATTCTATGACCTAGGCTGGTTTATTTCCAGCAGACACAACCACATCTTAGGCGGGAGGGGGAGCACAGACCCCTACTGATCAGGCTCCTGGGCATGCAGCTGCAGTGTATCAGACTCCGGGTACACTACTTGCGGAGGGGGCCTAGCCAATTGTAACAGTTGTGCATGAGCCTAGACCAACTACCAATGGTGAGCCGAAGAAGCTATTGGACAGGGGGACCATATTACACCCTCCAGTATTTGGAGGCAAGCTTCATGAGGACGCCCAGGACTTCATTGATAGGTGTTGGGACAGACTTTACAACATAAGGATATTGGAGTCCCATGGGGTGGACTTCAATACTTTCCGGCTGGAGGGTAGAGCCCGTAGATGGTGGCAATCTTACCTTCTTGGCAGACCAGTTGGGTTTTGCTCCCATGACTTGGGGCCAGTTCACACAGCTTTTCTTGGATAGATATATCCCACCCTCCGAGAGGGAAGTGTTGTGGTATCAGTTTGAGCAGTGTTGACCCAAGTCACTGCATAGTTTTGAAGATTGACAAATGTCTGACCAGTTGAAGCAGGTCCATCAGAGCACACATACTTGACCTGACGCGTTGGCACATGAACCATATATGCATAGGATATGAATGCGATTGTGAAGTATCAATGAACAGAGAGAGTCTTCTAATGCGAAAAGGTTGCAAATTGATAAGAGAATAGAAGTTGAATTCTGCAAGGACAGTAACGAAGGAAGGAAGTTGAGTTTAATACGAACTATTTCTCCCAGGAAGAGTTGTACCAAAACTGTATGACAAACTCAACAATTGACTCTATAAATAATTGAATTATTCTTGCTTGAATTATGAACGCATAAGTGCAGGAGTGAATCTAGATCTGAAAGAAAATTCCCAGAGATTTTGTAAGCAGAATTACTGTGCGATACAAAGGCTACAGACCAGCTAGAAGAACCAGTTCCATCTGTTTGTCATTGAGTCTAGTTGGTTGTAGTAGGCGATTTAATATTGTATCTTTTCAGCTTTCATAGAAGCAATTGTAATAGGTACNGAGTTTGAGAAAATCCTACTGAGGAGTAGGTCGTAGTTTTTCACCTTTTGAGCCAGGTGTTTTCCACATAAAAATCTATGTGTTTTTACTTTACTGCTTTTATTATTCCGCAACAGTAGAAGTTGGAACACCAAGAAGAACCAGGTTCTTCTAGAAAGACAGCACTCGAAAAATTGGATACCACACAAATTAACCTATCTTCTTGTGTGGTATTGACGTCTAAAACATCAATTGGTATCAGAGCAGGTTATCCTTGAAAAGTTAACACCTTGGAGAAGATCAAGATGAGTGCACCACCTGGAAAATGGGAGGGTCAATCAACTACAAGACCACCACTCTTCAATGGCCAGTATTACTCTTGGTGGAAGAACAGGATGAAGGACCACCTGATTGGAGAAGACTATGAACTCTGGGACATAGTCACTGATGGTCCTCTAGCTACCATGATGAAGACTGCTAAAGGTATAGATGTACCAAATACTAGAGTTGACTACACTGCTGAGGATCTGAAGAAATTGGAGAAGAATGCAAAGGCCAAAAAGTGGCTAGTATGTGGACTAGGTCCAGATGAGTACAACAGAATCCAAAGTTGCACCACTGCCAAAGAGATCTGGGATACCTTGCAATTAGCTAATGAAGGAACACCTCAGGTAAGAAGTTCAAGAGGTACTCTACTATACTCTCAGTATGAAAACTTCACTATGAAAGGAGGAGAGACTATCCAAGAGATGTACATAAGTTTCACAACCTTGACTAATGAACTGAAGTCTCTTGGAAGAGTCATTCTTGAAGAGGACAGAGTTGAGAAGATCCTGACAATGGTCTTCCCTATTTCCTGGGAAAGCAAAATCACTGCTATCCAGGAATCCAAAAATATGGCAACTCTGAGATTGGATGAGCTGATTGGAAACCTCACTGCCTATGAACTCAGAAGGCAGACAATTAAGATGGATGGTCTAAAGAAGGAGAGGAGTCTAGCACTAAGAATCACTGAGGGAGCAGATCTGGAGGAAGATGAGATGGCCATGATTACCAAAGAATTCAGAAACTTTCTCATGAGGAAGAAGGGAATCTCTATAGGAGGAAACTACAACAAAGCAAAAGCTCCAGAAAGGCCAACCAACGAGGGATGCTACAAATGTGGTAATACTGACCATCTCATCAAAAACTGTCCTCAGTGGGAAGTAGAATGGAAAAAAAAGAGATATGAAAGAAGGAACAGGAAGAAGGAACTGGTCCAACCCAAGAAAACCACAACAAAGGTTATGGTTGCTGCTTGGGGGGAAGTTCAGATGAGGAATCAGAAGATGGGGAGACTGAAGATCAGGCGCTCATGGCAATTGGAGAATCTGATGAGGAATCACATGTAGAACCAGAGGTAAGTATCTCCCATCTTAAAAACAAAATAAAGTTCCTATCTAAGGAAAAACTCTCTGATTTGCCACTTGATTTCATAGATGATTCTGAGGAAACAATCAAAGAGAAGAATCAACTATCTAAAGAATGTGCAATGCTAAAAGAAAAGTGCATGAACCTGGAAAACAGAGTCAGTGAATCTGAAAAGAAAAACAATGTCTTGTTGAACCAGGTTCATCCACTTGAGACGGAGATTCTAGAACTCAAATATGAGAACTTAAAATTGAGATTAGGATCCAGTAAAAAGGTTGTTGATCACTCTCATGTCATGTTAGAGGAAAATTTGGGAAAACTAAAAGATAAAATGTATGCCAAGGATGAACAGATAAAATCACTTAAAGAAGAGCTTGGCAAAGTCAAACATGAACTAGATAGAACTTGTAAATGGAATAAATCCTCTAATGCCTTGACATGGCTTCAAGATAATCATAGTAGCAACCGGAGAGGGATTGGATTTGGAAGTCAATTGCCCACGTGGGATCCCAAAAGCAAGTATATCACTCTCCCTGAGAATAAAATCTGCACCCATTGTGGTAAGACTGGCCACTACAAAATTGAGTGTATTGCAAAAGAGCAGGCCAATCGAAGAAATGAGAGTTTTGTTAAAAAGAAAAATTGGCTACCAAATTAGGCTAGAAAAATCTTGATTAATCCATTCTCTCATAGAAAAGGACCCAAACTAGTTTGGGTTCTTAAAACTAACCCCTGATTCTATTTGTAGGTTCAAGTGAGAGGAGGCAGTCAAATTTGGTATTTGGATAGTGGATGCTCAAAGCATATGACAGGGAACATGGAACAGTTCCTTTCACTTGAAAGTCTCAAAGGAGGAAATGTCTCCTTTGGAAACGGAAAGAAAGGTGAAATTATTGGGGTTAGTAAGGTAGATAAGGATGACACACGATCTATTGAACATGTGTATCTGATAGATGGCTTGAAATATAGCCTGATCAGTGTATCACAACTATGTGACAGAGGTAACCGGGTTGCCTTTACTTCCACAAAATGTTTTGTGATTAACCTACTTACTGACAAGACTATTTTGCAGGGAAAAAGAATGAATAACATCTATGTCCTATGAGAACTCTGAGCAGAGGTGGTAAGAGATATGTGATGGTGCTAGTTGATGATTATTCAAGGATCACTTGGACCTTACTCCTGGCATCTAAGGATGAAGCATTTGATATGTTCACCTCATTTATCAAGAAAACTTAAAATCAATTAGGACATCAACTAGCATCAATAAGATCTGACCATGGTACTGAATTTGATAATGTTAAGTTTCCTGAGTTCTATGAGGAACATGGTGTCAATCATAACTTTTCTGCTCCTAGAACCCCACAGCAAAATGGGGTTGTTGAAAGGAAAAACAGAACTCTTGAAGACATGGAAAGAACCATGCTTCTATCTAGCAAACTACCTCACAACTTCTGGGCTGAAGCAATAAACACTGCTTGTTACATAATCAATAGATGCATGACCAGACCTCTGGTAGAGAAAACTCCCTATGAATTACTTAAAGGGAGAAAGCCCAACATATCCCACCTTAGGGCTTTTGGATGCAAGTGTTTTGTGCATAATAATGGCAAAGATTCCCTAGGAAAATTTGACCCCAGAAGTGATGAGGGAGTGTTCATGGGATATTCATCACATAGCAAAGCTTATAAAATATACAATAAAAGAACTATGTGTGTAGAAGAAGGTGTGCATGTTGTCTTTGATGAAACTAACACTCTTTCTAAGAGACAGGAACAAGAAGACGAGGAGCTTCGACTGTGAGAGGCAGTGATCACATTGAAGCAAACATGGAATGTGGAACAGGTGATGGACCATGTTCAACTACCCCAAGCAACATGACAGGGGGAATTCAATATATGCAACTTGGCCCTGATACTGCTCCACACCAACAAGACACCATGGAATTGTCTAGGAATGAACAGCTCGTACTCAAACCACACAGATATCAGAGTTCTCACCCTCTTGAGAACATCATAACAGATTTGACATCCGGAATCAAAACAAGATCATCCTTGAAAAATCTGTGTGCGTTTTATGCCTTTCTATCCATGATCGAACCAAAGAACATTGGGGAAGCCCTACAAGATGTTAATTGGGTAAATACCATGCAAGAAGAGCTGAATCAGTTTGAAAGAAGTCAAGTATGGCACTTGGTACCCAGGCCACATGACAGATCAGTGATTGGCACCAAGTGGATCTTCAGGAACAAGCTCGATGAGGATGGAACTGTTACAAGAAACAAGGCTAGACTGGTTGTTCAAGGATATAGTCAAGAAGAGGGAATTGACTATGATGAGAACTTTGCCCCTGTGGCAAGACTGGAGGCAATCAGAATTCTTATAGCATTTGTTGCACACATGGAATTCACTCTTCATCAAATGGATGTTAAGAGTGCCTTCCTCAATGGCTATCTGAAGGAAGATGTGTTTGTCAAGCAGCCTCCAGGTTTTGAAAGCAAGGAGTCACCTGAACACGTATAAAAACTCGAAAAGGCTCTGTATGGTCTCAAACAAGTACCAAGAGCATGGTACGAACTATAATCAAAATTCCTGCTAGAACATGGAACGAGGCAAAATTGACAGTACCTTGTTCTTAAAGGAAAAGGGTAAGGATCTCCTGGTTGTGAAAATATATGTGGATGATATTATATTTGGGGCGACTTCTGAAAAATTGAGCAAGGAATTTTCTATGATTATGGGGAGTGAGTTTGAGATGAGTATGATGGGTGAGCTAAACTTCTTCTTAGGCTTGCAAATCAAGAAAAACTCAAATGGAACAATGATCCACCAACAAAAGTATGTGAAAGAATTGCTCAAGAAGTTTAAAATGGAAGACTCAAAGGAAATAGACACTCCCATAGCCACAACTACAAAATTGGATGTGGATGAACCTGGTTCATCTGTTGATCGGAAGCTATACAGAGGGATGATTGGGTCTCTATTATATCTCACTGCCAGCAGACCTGATATTGTGTTCAGTGTGGGACTGTGTGCTAGGTTTCAGGAAAATCCAAAGGAGTCCCACCTCACTGCAGTGAAGAGAATTTTGAGATATTTGAAAGGCACCACTGATTTGTGCCTTTGGTATCCTAAAGGTAGTAATTTCGACCTTGTAGGATATGCTGATGTTGATTATGCAGGTTTCCTGGTTGACAGGAAGAGTACTTCAGGCATGGCTCACTTTTTGGGCTCCTGCCTTGTGTCTTGGGCCACCAAGAAACAGAATCCAGTAGCTTTGTCTACTATTGAGGCTGAATATGTGGCTGCAGCCTCTTGCTGTGCTCAGTTGCTATGGATCAAGCAACAACTCATGGACTTTGGTATAGATGTTGGATGCATTCCTATTTACTGTGATAACATTTGTGCCATTAGTATGACGAAGAACCCGGTTCATCATAAGATAACTAAGAACATAGATGTTAGGCACCATTTCCTGAGGGATAACTATGAAAAAGGAATGATCTCACTTGAATTTTGTGCTACTGATCAACAAATTGCAGATATCTTTACTAAAGCACTGAGTAGGGAGCATTTGAGAGAAACAAGGTTGAATTAGGGATGATTAAAATCACCTGATTTAAAGAAAAAAAACAAAAATTGAAAAAAAATATGAAAAAAAAAATCTGGCTAGAAACACTAACATAGTTAATCAACCAGACTAATCATTGCTCAGTATCATGACTTTACTATCATACTCTCTTGCCATGTATTAATATAATTCCCTGGTTGCTAATGATGTTTCTCTATCTTTGTAAATTGAGGCAAATTAAGGACTTTAACATGATGAACCTGGTTCATCTCTGCTGGTTCATCTGACTGACAAGGTACGTGCTCATCTCCATAAAATTATTGAATTAATTACAGTCACACATGATCAGGGTTCTATCCATATTTGGTTCATTTCAAATTCTTTGCACTAATTCCTAAATGAACCCGTTCCAACAAGACCCATCGGTACTCAATTAGCCTAGAGGTAGGGAACTCTTAACTGTCTAATCAATGACACTCCTACAACTATTAGACTCCCACTTGAATAAATATTCTGCCCGTTGTATAATTAATAGTCATATCTTATAAAAGGCCATCATTACCTCCCTTCTTAATAACCTAATAAATCGAACCAAGATCATTATTCTTCTAATCAAAACTAATCACTTTTCTTTTCTTCCTAACAACACTCGTAATCATGTCTTCACCACCACCTGCTTCTTCTTCTTCATCACCAAATCGTGATTATGATGGAGGGCTTTATGAATCAGATTCAAATTCTCCATCTATATACAGTTCTCAATCACCAGAAAGAACCTTAACCCCTGAAAACCCTCATATTCCTGAACCCACATCTAACCCTAACCCAGCCCCCCGTGGTCGTCCTGTAAAGGTCCTTGTCAGAAAATCAGTGGCTTCTAGGTCCCGTGCAAGATTCTTGGAGGAAATTCTGCAGGCTTAAAAGGATAATAATTCTGAATTATCAAGTGAATCTTTTAAATCAGCCAACGAGGATGCAGCACTTGGTTCATCAAATTCTGAACAAGGTAATCTTGATGCTATTTCTGAATCTGTTAATGCTGAGAACAGGTTTGTTCTGGTTGGGTCGGTAGTTGATGTTGAAGTGCCGAGTAGGCAAAGAAAATTGGGAAAAGGTAAATTTCTTGAGAGAGAGGGATTTGGGGAGGATGGTACCACATTGGCTATCTGTGGTCCCATTCTTGAGAAAGTTGGAGAAGATGTCACAGAGTTAGGGGGAAGTGTAGTCGAGGAAGCAGCGGTAGGTTTAGCAAGCTTGAAGAAAGGAGCAGATGAACCTGTTTCATCTAGGGACGAGACGTTGGCTGACAGGCTAAGGAAACTGGGGGAGTCCTATAACCCCAAGAAAAGGAGGACTCAGAAGTCCAAGAAGGCTACTAACCCAGTTCCTTCTAAGAAGAAGAAAGCTTCTGTAGCTGCTGATGCTCTTGTTCCTAAGGTGCGTGCTACACGTAGTGCTGTGAGAGAGCAAGAAGAAATGTTTGAGAGGGCTCTGCTATAGAGCAAGAAAAAGAAAGCTACAAAGGGAAGGTTAAAGTAGGAGAGCCTGTGGACACTGTTGTGGTTGAAGAGGATATGATGGACCTGGTCCATCATGAGGAGCAGACTGCTCCTGTTGTGGTTGACGCACCAAAATCAAAAAGGGCTAATGCTTCTTCAAAACAAGTCAGCTACAGTGTTTGCCACACCTACAAGAACTGTTAAAAGAAGCAGGTCCAAGGCAAGAAAAGTGAAGGTCGTTGAGAAAGATGATAATAAAGAGTGGAGTGGAGAAGATGAGGGGGAAGTTGGTGAGGTGACTGACAGAATCACCTTGTTTGGAAAAAGAACAATTCTGAAGGGAAAGTTGTTAAAGGATCTCGAGGAAAGGTGGGATGCGATACTTGCTGGACACACTGGATGTTCAGGGGTGGAAGAACATGGTCCTTCACATGGAAGGAAGGTTGGCTAGAGCTGAACTGGTGGAGTTCATGGGTAATGTAGTGGTCAAGGACCGTAGGGTCACTACCACAGTCAAAGAAATTCAAGTCTCCTTTGATGCTAAAGAGCTGGGAGAAATTCTGCACATTCCTGCTGAGGGCAACGAAGATTACACTAGGCAAAGATGGCCTAGTTTGGATGGGATGACCTCAGCAATCAACATTACCAGATTCTTCAGTGACAATGAAAGTGAAATTGAACCCAGGCCAATCTACAAAAGTGAAATGAAGCCAGAGCACAAGTTATTCTTCGAGTTTGTCATCAAGTTCTTGTTGCCAAGACAAGAACGAAGGCACATAGCCAACTATATGGATCTGACCTTGATGGAGGTGTTTGTATAGGGGAAAGCAGATCAACTGGCCAGCCTTCATCATCCAACTCTTGGACAGAGTTGTGAATGGAACAAAAGCACATGCAATCCCATATGGCTTTATTCTGATAGTTGTGCTTGCTCATTTTGATGTTCCTATGAAAAAGGCTAAGATGGATATTGCCAAGGACTATTTTGGGAAGGATACTTTGCTGACTTGCGATTAAACTGTCAATGTTCCTGCAGATGAACCTTATTCATCTAGGAAGAAGCCTGTCAACAGCAAAGTCAGAAATCTGGTGCAGGAAAGCGAGATCAAGGATATGGAGATCCTTCATTTTAAATCTCGTTTGATTAAGGTTGAAGCTGAGCGGGATGCTCTCAGGACTGAATTAGCAAAAGAGAAGGAAAAGAACGAGGGTGTTCTTAACCAGATGCTTTCTCTTCTACAAACCAAGACCACAACCTCCTCTGCACCTTCCCATCCTTAGGCTGCCCAGAGCTACCTAAAACCCCCTTTTAGTGCCCAGTTCGGGACGTGTTTCTGTTGTTTTTATTTCTGTCTTGCTCATGGTTATGGCTGTTTTATTTTTTTTGTATGGTGCTTGACTTGCATACTAATCAATGAATTATGATGTTTTTGTTATTGACTTGTCTCAGTTTCTTAGATAGCTTACATTTATTGGTTTCTTATGATGATTAATCATGTTTGCACCTGCAGTTGCCTCAATGGCCATGAGTAATTGTTAACAACTCTAGTAAGTTTATCATTTTAACTTTTCGATGATGCCAAAAGGGGGAAGACATGTGCTTTTATATTTCAAGTGATATTTATAACCTAATAATGAACTTGGTTTCTCCATGATAAATTCTTAAAACCATACAAAGTGTTTGAATTTTATACAGGGTTAAGCACATAGTTTTGAAGACTGAAAAATGTCTGACCAGTTGAACCAGGTCCATCTGAGCACACATTCTTGACCTGACGTGTTGGCACATGAACCGTATATGCATAAGAGATGAATGCAATTATGAAGTATCAATGAACAAAGAGAGTGTCTCCTAATGCGAAAAGGTTGCAAATTGATAAGAGAATAGAAGTTGAATTCAACAAGGACAGTAACGAAGGAAGGAAGTTGAGTTTAATACGAACTCTTTCTCCCAGGAAGAGTTGTACCAAAACTGTACGAAAAACTCAACAACTGAATCAATAAATAATTGAAGTATTCTTGCTTGAATTATGAATGTACAAGTGCAGAAGTGAATCAAGATCTGAAAGCAAAATTCCTAGAGATTTTGCAAGCAGAATTACTGTGCGATAAAAAGGCTACAGACCAACTAGAAGAACCAGTTCCATCTGTTTGTCATTGAGTCTAGTTGGTTGTAGTAGGCGATTTAATATTGTATCTTTATAGCTTTCATATAAGTAGTTGTAATAGGTACACATTGTTCAAGTTATAGTTAACTTGAAGCTTGTAAAAATTAGCTAGAGGCTAGTTACTACGAAGGGATTAGAGTTAGTCCTAGGATTACAAAAGAGTTTATTTTGTAAGTCCGTTTGGCTCAAAGTTTTAGTGAAGAGTTTTAGCAAATCCTACTGAGGAGTAGGTCGTGGTTTTTCACCTTTTGAGCCAGGTGTTTTCCACGTAAAAATCTCTGTGTTTTTACTTTACTGCTTTTATTATTTTGCAACAGTAGAAGTTGGAACACCAAGAAGAACCAGGTCCTTCTAGAGAGACAGCACTCGAAAAATTGGATACCACACAAATTAACTTATCTTCTTGTGTGGTATTGACGTCTAAAAGATCAAGCAGCTAGAGCAAGGTCAGATGTCAGTGATCGATTATGAGGCGAGGTTTTCTGAGCTGTCCCTCTATGCACTTTTGATACTTTCTACAGACGTAGAAAGAGTGTGGAGGTTTGTTGCAGAGTTGCACTACGATATTAGGGTCAATATGGCCCGAGAGGTTGAGATGAGGACTCCTTATCAGCTGGTAGTGGAGATTGCTTGGAGGATAGAGGGCTACCATCAGAGGGGTAGAGAGCAGATACAGTAGGACAAGAGGACCCGTTTCTCTAGAGAGTTTAGAGGTGCCCCAGCTAGGGGCAGAGGTTAGTTTGGGAGGGGCCAGCCCAACAGTCCCCCATATTCAGCACCACCACGACCTCCTCGAGGTGCTCCAATGAGGCCTTATTTCAGTGTGATACCGGAGAATTCTTACCACCCGCCAGCTATTCAGGGTTCCTCCGGCGGGTATTCTATTCATCAAGGTTCTTCCAGTGCCTATTTCAGTGCCATGCTAGAGAGTTCATACCGCCCACCAGCCATTCAGGGTCCTTCTAATGGGTATTCTTCCATCAGGGTCAGACTTCGGGATAGCACTCTATGGTACCGAGAGGTTGTTACAAGTGTGGAGATCCGGGTCACATTAATAGGACCTGCCCCAGGCTTCGGGGCAAAGGTAGTGCAGCAGGGTCAGCAGCCCACGATTTCAGCTCTACCAGTCGCGCCAGCTGTCCAGCCGCCAAGAAGCGGAGGGCAGGAAGGTAGAGGTCGTCCTAGAGGTGGAGGACAGTCAAGTGGAGGCCAGCCAGTCGTGGCTCCATCTAGGTTCTATGCTTTTCTGGCCAGACCAGATGTAGTGGCCTCAGATGTCGTGATCATAGGTATTATTTCTATCTGTGGTAGGGATGCTTCAGTATTATTTGATCCAGGGTCTACCTATTCATATGTGTCATCTTTGTTTTCTCATTTCTTGGATATTCCTTGTGAGTCTTTGGACACTCTTGTTTATGTGTCCACTCATGTAGGCGATTATGTGGTTGTGGATCGGATCTACCAGTTCTATGTGGTTACATTCAGTGGTTACACGACTAAAGCGGGACCTTCTGTTACTTGATATGACCGACTTTGAGGTCATCCTGGGCATGGACTGGTTATCTCCATATCACGCCATCCTTGATTGCCATGCCAAGGCTGTTACTTTAGCGATGCCAGAGTTTCCGAGATTGGAGTGGAAGGGTTCCTCTGTTAGCATATCCAGTTGGGTTATCTCTTTTCTGAAGGCTCAATATACGGTCGAGAAGGTTGTTTGGCTTATCTAGTTTATGTTCGGGACACTACCGCAGAGTCCCCGACAATTGATTCAGTGCTAGTTGTCCAGGAGCTTGCCGATGTGTTTCCTTCTGACCTTCCAGGCATGCCACAAGATCGTGATATTGATTTCTACATTGACTTGGCTCCAGGTACCCAACCTATATCCATCCCACGTATCGTATGTCTCCGAAAGAGTTGAAAGAGTTGAAGGAGCAGCTTGAGGAATTGTTAGCAAAGGGGTTTATGAGACCTAGTGTATCACCTTGGGGTGCACTAGTGTTATATGTGAAGAAGAAAAATGGTACTATGCGGATGTGCATTGATTACCGCTAGTTGAACAAAGTTACCATTAAGAACAAGTACCCATTGCCTCGTATCGATGATTTGTTTGACCAGTTGTAGGGTGCTAGAGTGTTCTCTAAGATCGACTTGAGATTTGGGTACCATTAGTTGAAGATCCGGGACTCAGATGTTCCAAAGACTGCCTTTCTAGATATGGACACTATGAGTTTCTAGTGATGTCCTTCGGCTCTAATGCCCCAGCGGCGTTTATGGATTTGATGAACCAGGTGTTCAGGCCTTATATTGATTCTTTTATTATCTTCTTCATTGATGACATCTTTATGTACTCATGTAGCCTGGGGGAGAACGAGAAGCATTTGCGAGTACTGCTCCAGACTTTGCGGGAACAAAAGTTGTATGCTAAGTTCTCCAAATATGAGTTTTTGTTGGATTATGTGGCGTTCTTGGGGCATGTTGTATTAGGAGATGGTATTAAGGTGGATCCCAAGAATATTGAGGCAGTTCAGAGTTGGCCTCGTCCTACATCAGCGACCGAGATCAGGAGTTTCTTTGGGTTGGCTATCGCCGGTTTGTGGATGGATTTTCATCCATTGCAGCACCTTTGACTAGATTCACCTAGAAGGGTGCTCCATTTCGATGGGCCGATGAGTATGAGGCGAGCT
Source organism: Nicotiana paniculata (assembly GCA_005239505.1). Classification (NCBI taxonomy): domain Eukaryota; kingdom Viridiplantae; phylum Streptophyta; class Magnoliopsida; order Solanales; family Solanaceae; genus Nicotiana; species Nicotiana paniculata. The sequence continues at coordinate 86,322 of ML319197.1, forward strand.
TTCAGAAGCTCAAGACAGCTTTGACCATAGCACCAGTTCTAGTGTTGTCTTTCGGTTCGGGGATGTATACAGTTTATTGCGACGCTTCACGCGTTGTCTTAGGTTGTGTATTGATGCAGGAGGGGAAAGTTATTACATATGCTTCACGTCAGCTGAAGATTCACGAGAAGAATTACCATGTGCACGATTTGGAGTTGGTCGCGATTGTTCATGCTCTTAAGATTTGGAGGCATTACTTATATGGGGTGTCTTTTGAGGTTTATACCGACCACGCAGTTTGCAGCACTTGTTCAAGCAAAGGGATCTCAATTTGAGGCAGCCCAGATGGCTTGAGTTACTAAAGGACTATGACATCACCATTCTTTATCATCCAGGCAAGTCGAATGTGGTCGCAGATGCCTTGAGCAGGAAGGCAGAGAGTATGGGTAGTTTGGTATTCACAATCAGCAGAGGAGAGGCCACTAGCTTTGGACATTCAGTCCTTGGCTAACAGACTTGTGAGGTTGGACATTTCAGAGCCCAGCCGAGTTCTTGCATGTGTTGTTTCTCAGTCTTCATTATTGGGGCAGATCAAGGCACGACAGTTACATGATCCGTACTTGGGAGTTCTTAGAGACACGGTACTACATGGTGGTGACAAGGAGGTTTCTATTGGCGAGGATGGAGTCTTGCAGCTCCAGGGTCGTATATGTGTTCCTAATGTCGGTGGCTTGAGGGAGAGGATTCTAGAGAAGGCACACAGTTCATGGTATTCTATTCATCCAGGTGCTACGAAGATGTATCGCGACCTGAGACAGCATTATTGGTGGCGGCGGATGAAGAAAGACATAGTGGAGTATGTATCTAGGTGCCTAAATTTCCAGCAGGTTAAGTATGAGCACCAGAGGCCAGGAGGCCTACTCCAGCAGATGACTATACCTGAGTTGAAATAGGAGTGCATTACTATGGACTTCGTAGTTGGGTTTCCGCGGACCTTGCGGAAGTTTGATGTAGTTTAGGTCATTGTCGACAGGTTGACCAAGTCGGCACACTTCATTCCGGTTGTGATTACATATACTTCAGAGAAGTTGGCTCAGATTTAAATTTGGGAGATAGTTCGGTTGCACAGTTTGCCTATTTCCATCATATCATATAGAGGCCCTCAGTTCACTTCACGCTTCTAGAGAGCCGTACAGAGAGAGTTGGGGACCCGTGTGGATCTCAGCACAGCTTTTCGTCCTCATACTGAATGGCAGTTAGAGCGGACAGTTCAGATCCTGGAGGACATGCTCAGAGCATGTGTGGTCGACTTTGGAGGGAAATGGGATCAACTCTTGCCCTTGTCCGAGTTTTCTTAGAACAACAGTTATCAGTCCATCATCAAGATGGCCCCGTTTGAGGCTTTATATGGTCGGTGATGTCATTCTCCCATTGGGTGGGTTGAGCCCGGTGAGGCTAAGTATATGGTATGGATTTGGTGAAAGATGCCTTGGAAAAGGTGAAGTTGATCCAGGAGCGACTTCGCACAGCTCAATCCAGACAGAAGAGTTACGCAAATCAGAAGGCGCGGGATGTATCATTTATGCTTGGAAAAAAGGTTCTCTTGAAAGTCTCGCCGATGAAGGGTATTATGAGGTTCGGAAAGAAGGGCAAGTTGAGCCCCAGGTTTATAATCTCATTTGAGGTAATGAGGCGAGTTGGGGAGGCTGCTTATGAGCTTTCTTGACCTCCCAGCTTATCAAGAGTTCATCTAGTTTTTCACATGTCTATGCTTCGGAGGTATCACGCTGACTTGTCTCATGTGTTAGATTTCAGCACTATTCAGCTAGATGAGAGCTTGGGCTACGAGGAAGAGCCAGTTGCTATTGTTGATAGACAGGATCTCCAGTTGAGGTCCAAGAGGATTTCCGCAATGAATTTTTAGTAGAGGGGCCAACCAGTCGAGGAGGCGACTTGGGAGTCCGAGGAGGACATGCGGATCAGATATTCACACTTATTCAGCACTCTAGTTATGATTCTAGACTCGTTCGAGGATGAACGTTTGTTTAAAGGTGGAGAATGTAACGACCCGACCGGTCATTTTACTTTCTAGAACCCAGTACCCCTAAATAAGACTTCACATGCTTGCTTTTACTGATTTATGACTTGTGGGGATGGTTGGTTCGGCATTTGGGAGAGTTTGGAGTGAAATCAGAACACTAGGTTCCGTAAGGTAGGCCTAAAAGGTCAGGTTCGACTTCGGTCAACATTTTAAGTGAAAGACCTCAGAATCGGGATTTGACGGTTCCAATAGGTTCTTATGATGATCACGGACTTGGGCGTCTGCTCGGATTAGGTTCGAATGACCCAGAAGCGCTTTGGCGCCTAATACTGAAATTTGGTTCTTGAAGGTTTTAGAAATTCTTTAAATTTTGTTGGGAACATGTTTTGATGATATCGAGGTCCAAACAGAATTTTTAGATCGGGAATAGTTCTGTAATATCATTTAAGACTTACACGCAAATTTTGGTGTCATTCTGAGTAGTTTAAGTACGTTTCGGCGCATTGGAAGTAAAATAAAGAACTTGAAGTTCTTAAGTTTGATTCATTGGTTTTGGGTGGCGATTCTTAGTTTTTGATGTTATTTCGATGTTCCATCGCGCGAGCAAGTTTGCAAGATGTTGTTAGAATTGTGTGAGTATTCGGTGTGGAGCCCCGAGGGCTCGGGTGAGTTTCGGACATGTGGAAGGGGTTGAAAACATACCAGATTTCTGGTGTTCTTGGCAACTGCTGCAGGTCTCGCAAATGCGAGGAAAGGTTCACAAATGCGAACCTCCCATTTGCAATGAGGGCTTCGTAATTGTGAAGGAGCCCGACCCAGACAGTGTTCGCATTTGTGGCACTTATTCCGCATTTGGGATCCCAATAGAAGCCGCATTTGCGACCCTAACCGTTGAAGCCCAGTCTTCGCATTTGCGAGGCTTTTGCATCATTTGTGACCATCGCTTTTGCGAACCTGGTGTAGCAAATGCGACATCAAAGGGCTGTGCCAGCTCTTTTAATGCGGGACTTAGGCCATTATTTCATTTCACTTCATTCCGTTAGGCGATTTTTGGAGCATTTGGAAGAGGTTTTTCACTTAGCACTTTGAGGTAAGTAATTTCTACACAACATGAGTTAGATACATAGATTATGAGTAGATTAACATGTAAAACAAATGGGGGAAATCAAGGGTTTTAGAGAAAAACCTGGGGTTTTGATAAAAATAGAAAATGGAGTTTTACCACGAAAATGGCTATGGAACTTGATAAAATTATATATTTGTGTTCCTAAGGTTATGGGTAACAACTTTCTTTGAAAATTTCCGTAATACGAGCATGTGAGCCCGGGGGTGAATTTTGGAATCTTGCAAATTAGGTTGGGTAACCACTTAAATTTTGGAATTATGAACTTTTGAGCATAGATTGATTAGTTTATGTAATGTTTGAATAGCTTCGAGTTGTTGGGCGTCAAATTTGGAGGTTTAAGCGCGTTCTTAAATTTGGGAAGTAGGCTTTAATACGAAGTAAGTCTCCTTTCTAACCTTGTAAGAGGGAAATTTTTTCATAGGTGGATTTGATTAAAAATGTGAGTATTTGTAGGGGGCTACGTACGCAGAAGTGACGAGAGTCCGTACATAGCTATTATTCCTGTTATTTCCAGGTAGTCTAGGTTTACACCATGCTCTGTGAACATCGTTATTTGATGATACTTGATATTTGTGATAAATGGAATTAAGTTGAGAACTTCTAAGGATTTAAAGCTTCTAGTTGAATTGCCTTTTTCTTTTAAAGAAAAGAATTTAAGAAATAATTTGATTTAAATGATTAATTTATATGTGACCGCATTGCATGAATGATTAGCGAGCGGGGTGGATAGATGCATCTATGGTTCGCACCGTTCAAGCCTCCGACAGTGCACATTTTATTATTATGTTAGATTGGGCCGTACGATCTCGGCATAACTTGCGCATGTTATTTATTTGGAACTTTATGTGATTTGAATTGCTTTAATGCCTTGAAATTTAAATTGTTAAATGATATGATGGAAATTGATATTTTATTTATGAAAGAAGAATTTGTCACTTGCTGATATTTACTGTCGGTACCATTCATGTTATCAATGCTTAACATAACATTTTAATTATGATATTGTTGACCCTAGTAAGTGTCAAGTAGATCCCTCGTCACTACTTCTTCGAGGTTAGACTGGGTATATATTGTTTATGTACTCATACTACGCTTCTATACTTAATTGTACAGGATCTGAGGCAGGTGCATCTAGTTATCCGCCCGGCGCGCATTCTTGATATCTGTTCGAGACTTCACAATGAGCTGCCTTCCCCCCACCCCCCTTTTCCGAGCCGTTCAGTAGCATTTTCGGAGTTTCTCTTTTGATTGTTTATGTCTATACTATCTCAGACAAAGATAGTTATATTTTTTTTTTGTACATTCTACTAGTTTCCCTCGTACTTGTGACACTAGATCCTGGCACACACATTAGTAGACTATTATTTTTGGGTTGTAAAATTATATTCGTGATTTCCTCTAGTATTTCTTGCATTGGTCGCCTTGTAAATCCGTTAAGTACTAAATACTTAAATTTAAGTAAAAATTTGTGGTTGGAAATTCTTAAATAAAAATGGAAATCACTAGGTTGTTCATTGTTGGCTCGTCTGCAGCGGTGCTGGATCCATCACGACCTGACATGGAATTGGGTCGTGACATATAGTTTGCTTCCATGTTGGGGGGATTAAGTTTATCCAAATATGTTAATTACTTCGTTAATCTCCCACTAAAATCACTAATTACCCACATAATTAAGAATTATCTCAAATTACTTAAAATACTAATCACTTTTAACACTTATGTACCTTACTATCATGGTCGGTGGTATCTTGTATGTCACTAGTCCATAAATATCGGGTATTATAGTTCGAACTGTATTTTATCCCAAATTGACAACCTTCAACGATACTCTTTTTTTTTATTATTCGTTTACCCTTCTTTAACGTACGAAAACGCGAAATGTAACAATATTATTATGAAACTTTAGTTTATGATGGATGTCCATAACTCCTATAACACCCATTAAGCTTCTCCATTATCTCCATAACTTCCACTACTCCAATATTTATGGTTGTAACTCTCATACCTACATAATCTCCCCATGATCTTCCTACATTCTCAAATACTTAATGTCACGTTCATGGTATTATTTTGTATACCTTTATATAATAATATAAATAGATGATGAAAAGTGATATTGTAGATACTAAAATACATGCAAGAATATTATTTTGATATAGTTCTACGTTGGTTGCTCTCTATCGGCAAAAACCCCTTTTTGGGAAAAGGTATGAATTTGCACTTACCATTTGTTAATACTTAAAGAAAATAATTTTCTCAATTTATGCTATATCCGGGAGCAACTATAAGTTTCTTTAAAAATGACATTTGATTTACCGTCATTCTAATTACCCCCAACACATCAGTCATCTGTGTATTTATAATTAATTGAATCACGTGTATTGATCCTAAAAATACTACAAATATTATGCCCATGCTCCCATGTTAGTTCATTATTTTTATTGATGACCTTTCATTAATTTGGTCATTATCCGGAAACTTGGGGAGCGTTCTAACTAGGAGTACTTTGATTGTTTTGTCACAAGATAGTATTTTTCCATTGGCATAATAATACATGATGGAGATCTGCTACTCTTAGTTAACGAACTTATAGAGTTTATATTTTTCAATTTAAAATACTATGACTAATGTATTTCTTAAACCATAAATATTTGTTGGAAGCATAATTACTAGCAAGAAAAGAAACGACATAATAAAAGATCTCCCGCCCAAAGTTCTCTATGTGTGTTGTCTCCAAGAAGACCTTACTGCGGGATCACGGTATGTATTAACAATTGTCCGCAAGGAAGTAGAACAGGTATCCCGCTTTGTTCAATTGCATTTGACACGTTATTCATTATAATATGTTATTTGTGCTATCAATGCTTGGTTTGCATTTTTTTTTTAAGTAGTTAGTTTATTAGAGAAGAATTTGAGAGGATCTAAATCCTTCGTGACTAAAGATCCAATGAGCACTATTAACAGTATGCCCAAGAGGCTCGAGGATGAGTCTCAGTGCAGTATGGTTGAGGTAAGACGGTGGGTTCTAGTCCCACCGCACCCTAATAACAAAATGTTGGGTTTAAGTTCAACATATTAAGGCCTAACACGCAATTATGAGAATAAGACATCAGATATAAGTCCCGGTGTATAAGATGATAAGACGTTGTTTGAGTCCCAACATATTATAGAATAACATGCCTTTATATGGGTAAAACATGTTTGAGTCTCAGTGCACCGTATTGATGATATAATGAAGACTAATGAAAATAATGTATTTTTCATGAGAAAAGCATGAAGATTGTCCCACTTGATTTGTCCATCCTTAAAGTGAATGTGATAGTGATGCATAATAAGTCTAAATGAAGACAAGTGGTTGACCAATGAACGTGGGCGTTCCGAAGAAGAAAATAATAATAGCCATCATTATGGTAATTGTAAAAAGGAGAACAATAAGGGTTCTCAAAATAATTCTTCAAATGTGAAGAAAATGTGTAGCAATATGGCCTGTAAATATGAGGCACGTTCTGTCACGGCCCAATTCTTTAATAGGTTGTGATGGCGCCTATCGCCACTGCTAGGCAAGCCAACTCCAAGCTAATCGCATGACTTCCTCTTTTTAAAAGATTTGTCCCTATTAATTAAAATTTCCTTAAATTAAAAGATTTAAGAAATGATAGATTTAAAACAAATAACACGAAAGCAACTGAGTGCAATCATAATCATAAAACAAAGCTAAAATTTACAAGTCTACTAGTGTGTGCCAAAATCTGGTGTCACAAGTGTATGAGCATCCTAGTAGAATATACAAAAAAGAATACTAGTCCACTGTCTGAACAGAAATAGATAGAAAAACATAAGTAAAAGGAAGACTCCGGCTGCTGCAGAACGGCTCGAAAGGCAGCTCATCGTAAAGTCTCGAAGTGATAATCAAGCGTGTACGCCGGACTGGTAACCAGATGCACCTGTATCAGATCTTGCACATTTAAGTGCAGAAGTGTAGCGTGAGTACATAAACAACATGTACCCAGTAAGTATCTAGTCGAATCTCGAAGAAGTAGTGACGAGAGGTCGACTTCGACACTTACTATGGACCAACAATATAATAATATGAAATTCTAATTAAACATGATAAATGTAAACGACAATAGAACTTAGAGTAAGAAATAAATGTAATTTTCTCAAGCCAATGAATTTATATCAAATATAGAGGGACTTATAGTTTTATTATTACGCACGAATTATGTTGAGGACATACGGACCGATCCAAATATACATATACATAAACTGTATGCACTACCGAGGGTCGAACAGCACAAACTATAGATGCATCTATTAACCTGCCGAGGCGAACGGCCCGCTCCCATGAGAGTAATGAAAGAGTTACCCCGCTCGCGAAAAATACTTGCGATGTGATAGAATATAAATTTCTCAAGTTACAATAATATCCCTCGATTCTTTCCAAAATAAAGAAATTCAACTAGAAACTTTTGAACATCTTGAAATCCACAATCCCCTCTCTATTCAAGGCAATTAATAAGCATAATCAAATAACGATGTCAACAAAGCATAGGGTGGACCTAAAACTACCCAGACATAAGCTCGAATAATAGCTACGTATGAACTCGCGTCACCTCATGCGTACGTATCACCCAAAAAATGGAAACACATATAAGTTAAGTTCTCCTATGGGGTTTATTCTCTCTTACAAGGTTAGAAAAGAGACTTACCTTGTCTCAAAGTCTACTTTCCGATTCAAGATTGTGTCAAACCCTCAATTTGGTGCAAAACGACTAGAAACTAGTTCAATGTTATATAAGATAGTCAATTTATGGTTAAAAGTTCATGTCCTAACTATTAAAGTGATTACCCAACCCATATTGAAGAATTCTCAAAAATTGCCCCCAGGACCACGTGCTCGGATTCCAAAAATTTTCGAAGAAAATTGTTACTCATAACCTCATGAAGTCAAATATATGTTTTTCATCAAATTTCATAACCAATTTCGTGGTCAAATCTCATTTTTACCCAAAACCTAGGTTTTCATCAAAACCCTTGATTTCACCAATTTTTACATGTTAATCTACCCATAATCTATGTATTTAACTCATGTTGTGTAGAAATTACTTACCTCAAAATGTTAAGTGAAAACCATCTTCCAAAAGCTCCAAAAATCGCCCAAATGAAAGAAAATGAGTTAAATGGTCTAAATCCCGCATTTAATAAGTTGTGCACAGGTCTTTGATGTCGCATTTGCGACACCTGGTTCGCAAATACGACAAATTTCTCGCAAATGCGAATCCCGGGCTTCTGCTCCTAAGGTCGCAAATGCGAACACTACTGAGGTCGCAAATGCGGCTAAAGTGTCACAAATGCGAACACTACCCCAGGTCAAGCTTCTTCGCAATTTTGAAGCTTTTCTCGCAAATGCGAACAATTTCTTGCATTTGCGAGACCTGTAGCACCATCAATAAAACACCAGAAAACTGAAGTGTTTCTCATCCTCCCGAACGTCCGAAACTCACTCGAGCCCTCGGGGATCCACACCAAGCACCCACACAAGTCTAATAACATCATGCAAACTCGCTCGAGCGATCGAAACGGTGAAATAACATCAAGAACCATGAATCGGATGCCAAAACGCATGGATTTACTCATGAACTCAAAAACTTCTAAGAATACTTCCACATGTCTGATTCCTATCAAATCAACTCGGAATATTTTCAAATTTTGCGTGCAAGTCTTAAATGACATTATGAAGCTATTCTGGGCCTCGGAATTACATTTCAAAGAACCAACTTTAACTATTAGGCGTCGAATCGCTCCCGGTTCATCCAAAACCCGATACAAACATACACTCAAGTCCGAAATCATCATACAAACCTATTGGAACCATCAAATCCCGATTCCGAGGTCGTTTACTCAAAATGATGACCAACGATAAATTTGGACTTTCTAGCCAGCCTTAAGGAACTAATTGTTCCAACTTTAACCCGAACCCTTCCAAATCCAGAACTAACCATCCCCGCAAGTCATAAAACAGTAAAAACACATACGGGTAGTATTATTAGGGGAATGGGGTTCAAAAAGGCAAAATGACTGGTCGGGTAGTACCGTCTCTCTGAGAACCATAAAGTGCGGATCATCAAACTATCGAGCCTTGATCTGCTCCAATAGTGAATACTGGGTAACGATTCATGCAAGAACTCAGCTGGGCTCTGAAATATCCAACCTCACTAGTTTGTTAGCCAAAGACTGAATGTCCAAGGCTAGTGGCCTCTCCTCCACAGAAATGAATGCCAAGCTACCCATAATCTCTACCTTCCTGCTCAAGTCATATACGACTACATTTGCCTTGCTCGGATGTTAAAGAATAGTGATGTCATAGTCCTTCAATAACCCCAGCCATCTATGTTGCCTCAAATTTGAGATCCCTTTGCTTGAACAAATGTTGCAAGCTGCGATGATCAGTATAAACCTCATAGGAAACCCCATAAAGATGATACCTCCAGATCTTAAGAGCATGAACAACCGCATCCAACTCTAAATCGTACACAGGATAGTTCTTTTCATGGGGCTTCAGCTGACGTGAAGCATATGCAATAACTCGCCCCTCCTACATCAATACACATCCCAAACCAACGTGTGATGTGTTGCAATACAATGTATACATCCCCGAACCAAAGGGCAACACCAGAACTAGTGTTGTAGTCAAAGCTGTCTTGAGCTTCTGAAAGCTCGCCTCACAATCATCGGTCCAACAGAACAGAGCACCCTTCTGGGTCAATATAGTCAAAGGTGCTGCAATAGATGAGAAGCCCTCCACAAACCGGCGATAATAACCTGCTAGCCATAAGAAGCTCCTGATCTCAGTCGCCAAAGTGGGACAAGGCCAACTCTAAACTGCCTCAATCTTCTTTGGATCCACTTTAATGCCCTCGCCTGATACAACATGCCCCAAGAATGCTACAGAATCTAGCCAAAACTCACACTTAGAGAACTTGGCATATAGCTTCTATTTCCGCAAGGTCTGAAGCACCATTCTCAAAGGTTGCTCGTGCTCCTTCATGATACAAGAATAAATCAAAATGTCATCAATGAAGATAATGACAAACAAATCAATATAAGTCATGAACACCTTGTTCATAAAATCCATAATTAGGGCATTAGTCAAGCCGAAGGATATCACTAGAACTCATAATGGCCAAATCTAGTACGGAAAGCAGTCTTCGAAATATCCGAGTCCCGAATCTTTATCTGATGGTACCCCGATAGCAAGTCGATCTTAGAGAACACCTTGCAACTGGTCAAACATATCATCAATATGCGGCTACGGGTACTTGTTCTTAATGGTGACTTTGTTCAATTGGCGGTAATCAATGCACATCCGCATAGTCCCATCTTTCTTCTTCACAAATAACATTGTTTCTTCTTCACAAATAACACTGGTGCACCCCAAGGTGATACACTCGGCCTGACGAAACCCTTTGCTAGCAACTCCTCAAGTTGTTCCTTCAACTCCTTCAATTCTTTCAGAGCCATACAGTATGGTGAGATAGATATAGGCTGGGTACCTGGAGCCAAATCAATGCAGAAATCGATATCATGATCTGGTGGCATGCCTGGAAAATCATAAGGAACACATTGGAGAACTCCCGGAGTACTATTACTAAATCAATCGCCAAAAACTCTGTGGTAGTGTCCCGAACATAGGCTAGATAAGCCAAACAACCCTTCTCGACCATGTGTTGAGCCTTCATAAAAGAGATAAACCGGCTAGATATACTGACAGACTAACCCTTTCACTCCAATCTAGGAAACTCTAGCATCGCTAAGGTAACAGTCTTGGCATAGCAATCAAGTATGGCATGATAGAGGGGATAACTAGTTCATGCCCAGGATGACCTCAAAGTCGGTCATATCAAACAACAGGAGATCCGCTCTAGTATCGTAACCATAGAATGTGACCACACAAGATCGATAGATCCAATCCACAACAAACGAATTGCTCACAAGAATGAACATATAAACAGGAGTACCCAATGACTCACAAGGAATATCCAGAAAATGAGCAAACAGAGATGATAAATACGAATAGGTAGACCCTGGATGAAATAGTACCGAAGCATCCCTACTGCAAACAGAAATAATATATGTGATCACTGCATCTGAGGCCACTGCATCTGGTCTGGTCGGGAAAACACAGAATCTGGCTGGAGCACCACCTGGCTGGCCTCCACCTGCCTGACCTCCACCTCTAGGACGGCCCCTACCCACCTTCCCTCCCCCTCTAGGCGGTCGGACGGCTGGTGCGGCTACTGGTGTTGTAATCATGGGCTACTGACTCTGTTGCACTGCCTTGCCCCGGAGTCTGGGACAAAATCTCTTCATGTGGCCAGGATCCCCGCACTCATAACAACCTCTCGGAGCAGTGGACTAATGCCTTGAAGTATGACACTTATGGCCCGAATACACACTGGAAGAATCCTGAATAGCGGGTGGGCGGTATGAACTCTATGGCATGGCATTGAAATAGTCAATAGAAGAACCCTGATGGCGGGAGTACCCACTGGAAGGACCCTGGATAACTGGTGGGCGGTAAGAACTCTCCGGCATAGCACTAATATTAGGTCGTGGTGGAGCACCCCGATGATGTGGTGGTGCTTGATATGTGGGCCTTCTAGGATGACCCCTCCCAAACTGACCTCTGCCCCCATCTAGGGCACCTCTGAACTCTCCAGAAAAATGGAACCTCTTGTCTCGTTGCATCTGCTCTCTACCCCTTCGACGGTAACCCCCAATCCTCCGAGTAATCTCGACTACTAACTGATAAGAAGTCACCATCTCAACCTCTCAGTTCATACTAGCCTGAATACTGGAGTGCAACCCCGCAACAAACTGTCGCACCCTCTCTGCGTTGGTGAGAAGTATCATAAGTGCATGGCGAGACAACTCAGAGAATCTCATCTCATAATAGGTCACGGACATCTAACCCTGCTCGAGCTGCTCAAACTAGCATTGTAACTCTTCCCTATAGGAGGGTGGAATATACCTATCCAAGAAAAGGCGTGTAAACTGGACCCAAGTCATGGGAGGAGAACCTGCTGGTTTGCCAAGAAGATAAGACTTCCACCACCTATGGGCCCTACCCTCCAGCTGAAAGGAAGTGAAATCCACCTCGTGAGACTCCAATATGCTCATGTTGTGTAGTTTGTCCATGCACCTATCAATGAAGTCCTGGGGATCCTCATGTCGCTCACCCTCGAAGACAGGAGGGTAAAACCTGGTCCATCTATCCAGCAGCTTATGCGGCTCACCAGTCGCAGCTTGTCTAGGCTTAGATACAGCTGCTGCAACTGGATGTGCTATGCCCACGAATAGTGTGACCGGGGTATTGATATACAGCAGTTGCATGCCCATGAGCCTGAGCAGTAGGGGTCTGTGCTCCCCCTCCCGCCTGAGATGTGATTGGGTCTGCTGGAAATAAACCAGTCTGAGTCATAAAATCCATGAATCGTAGCATACTCCCAATGACCTCCTGAAATCCCAGTGCTGTCATGAAATCGACTGGAGCTGGCTCTGCTGCGGGAACCTCGCCCTAATTCTCAACAATGGGATCCTCCACTGGATCCGATGTTGGTGCAACTGGGGCAACTATGCTAAGTCCTCGCCCCCTACCTCGGGTCGGTGCCCTCCCCCGGCCTCTGCCTCGGCCTCTAGCAATAAGGGAGCAACCCCTCCCAGGTTTGGAACATCGGTTGCACGCGTTCTCACCATCTGTGAGAGATAAGAGGAAGTAACTTAGTACACCATCAATTGCACGATAGGATATGAATAAAGAGTAGTTTCCTAACACCCTATAGCCTCTCGAAGATAAGTACGAACGTCTCTGCACCGATCCACAAGACTTTATTAGGCCTACCCATAACTTGTGAGACATACATAAACCTAGTGCTCTGATACCATTTTGTCACGACCAAATTATATAATAGGTCGTGATGGCGCATATCGCCGCCGCTAGGCAAGCCAACTCCAAACTAATCGCGTGACTTCCTCTTTTAAACAAGAATTTTCCCTGTTAATTAAACTTTACTTAAATTAAAAGATTTAAGAAATGATAGATTTAAAACAAATAACACGAAAGCAACTGAGTGCAATTATAATCGTAAAATAGAACCAAAATTTACAAGTCTACTAGTGTTTGCCAAGACCTGGTGTCATAAGTGTATGAGCATCCTAGTAGAATATACTAAAATGAATACTTGTTCACTGTCTGAAGAGAAATAAAAGAAAAACATATGAAAAATAAAGACTCCAGCTGCTGCAGAACGGCTCGGAAGGCAACTCACCGTGAAGTCTCAAAGTGATAATCAACTGTGCACGTCGGACTGGTAACTAGATGCACCTGCCTCAAATCATGCACATTTAAGTGCAGAAGTGTAGTGTGAGTACATAAACAACATGTACCCAGCAAGTTACTAGTCTAATCTCGAAGAAGTAGTGACGAGAGGTTGACTTCGACACTTATTATGGGCCAACAATATAATAATATGAAATTCTAATTAAACATGATAAATGTAAACGACAATAGAACTCAGAGTAATAAATAAGAAAACAATGCTTTCACCGATAAAAAGAACCAAGTCATTTCCCCCATTTAAATATGTAATTTTCTCAAGCCAATGAATTTATATCAAATATAGAGGGACTTCTAGTGATATAATTACGCACGAATTATGCTGAGGACGTACAGCCCGGTCCAAATATACATATACATAAATTGTGTGCGTTGCCGAGGGTCGAATGGCAGAAACCATAGATGCATCTATTAAACTGCCGAGGCGAACGGCCCGCTCCCATGAGAGTAGTGGAAAAGTTACCTCGCTCTCGGAAAATACTTGCGACGCAGTTGAATATAAATTTCTCAAGTTACAATAATATCCCTCGATTCTTTCCAAAATAAATAAATTCAATTAGAAACTTTTTAACATCTTGAAATCCTCAATCCCCACTCTATTCAAGGCAATTATTAAGCATAATCAAATAATGAAGTCAAAAAAGTATGGGGTGGACCTAAACCTAACCGGACATAACATGAATAGTAGCTACGCACGGACTCTCGTCACCTCGTGCGTACGTAGCCCCCCACAAATAGAAACACATATTAATTAAGTTCACCTATGGGGTTAATTCCCTCTTACAAGGTTAGAAAAGAGACTTAGCTTGTCTCACAGCCTACTTTCTGATCCAAGATTGTCACGACCCAAATTTCCCTCTGTTGGTTATCGTGATGGCGCCTAGTCTTAAGGACTAGGTAAGCCTAATATTCATGGAATAACAACAATAATAATAATAATAAAATCTAATATTTTTCTAAAATAAATAATTCTATATACATTGCAAAATCCCAAAATCTGGTAGTACAAGTCATAAGCTTTATAGAGTTTACCATAACTTCTAATTACAACTGTTTGGAAACAAATAAAACAGTGTGAATGCAAAATAGGAAGGTGACTCCGAAGCCTGCGAGCGCAACGACAGGTTTACCTTGAGTATCCTCGGCAAGAGTCCACTCAGCTACTAACGATCAATACATGGATCTGCACAAAAATGTATAGAACAGTAGTATGAGCACACCATAACGGTGCCCGGTAAGTATCAAGACTAACCTCGGTGAAGTAGTGACGAGGACTAGTCAAGACACCCACTAGTCTAATAAACTGAACAAGTATCAATATAGGAATAAAGGTGTCACGACCCCAAATCCTAAACCAGCCGTGATAGCGCCTATCGTGGAACTAGGCTAGCCAACAATCACATATTTACAATTTATTTTCAAAATTTCCAACTCATTTTCAACATTTCATAAACGTATATAAATTTTTGAATCATTTAAGCAAAACAAAATAGCTAAATAGTCTACAACCATCCCAAAGATCTGGAGCCAATATGTCATGAGCATCTAAGGATAATACCAAAAATTCTACTCTCATAATAAAAAATCTCGGAACGAAGAACTAAGTACAAAATAAGAAAGGGAAACAGAGATGTTGTGGACGTTGAACAGCTACCTCTACGTCCCGACTCCGGCTCCGCACAGAAATAGATGACTAACGCTCGGTACCAGCACATGTATCAGCACACAGGGGTGCATGGAGTAATGTGAGTACGCCAACTCAGTAGTAATGAAAATAAATCAAGTCTAAGCAGTAAGAAACACATAAGATCAAATCATCAGTTAACAATAAGCACAGCCTTGCTTTCCAACAGTGTATATATATATATATATATGAAATCAACATGCTTTGAAAGCCAACTTTAGTAAAATCCTTCGAAAAATGCATTTTCCAACAATTTCAGAAATAAAATACCCGAAGAGTTTAGTGTAAAATGAAATAAATCATAAATAGTCCCTCGCGCCTAAACATGAATCATAAATCGCCCCTCGGGCAAAACATCACTCAGCATACCTCACAATCACTCAGTATCAGCCCCTCGGGCAACCTCACTATCACACATGCCTCTTAATCACTCGTCACTCGACACTCGGCACTCGGCAATCGCGCTCAATAAGTACCTACGCTCACTGGGGGTGTGTACAAACTCCAGAGGGGCTCCTTCTGTCATGCCCCAAAAATGAGGGACGAGACCGGCACCTAACCGATTGATTCCGATCAAGCGGACCTGGATTTCCTTTCCTACCCAATGCGTTACCCCGTGCACAATATAAAAATTTATAATGAATTTACAACCAAATTTCCATTTTTTCTTCTTTTAAATCTTCAACATTTGATAATCCCAAAATATACAAACTAAGCACAACATTTTCGACATGAAACCAAGATTACGAATAATTACAACTACTACCCAAAATATATATATATATATACAACCCACACAGTGTCTACGGAGCCTCTAAAGGTACGGAGAAGAGTATACATAATTGCCGGCAACAAGGCCCCGCCTATACCTTTTACAACATAAGGAAAAGAGATGATATAGACTACATACGGCCGCGAGAGGAAGTGGGGCTCACCGGATCTGCTGAAGGTATGAAGGGGAAACACCACTATCCGCGGTCTGAGCTACCTGCTGTGGAACCACCTACATCCATATAAAAGATGTAGCGCCCCCGGCAAAAGGGACGTTAGTACCGTTGAATAGTACTAGTATGTATGAACAAAGTTTATTCCATGTAGAATCAAACAGTACACAATTGGATGACAGTCAGGGTAACCACACAAGCACCACACAGATATACAGATAGTTACAAATGAAGATTTCCACCGTTACTCATTTCAATTATTCATCTGTTGCGGCGCGCAACCCAATCCCACCGTACATTCACATTTCACCCTTATTACCTCTCCACCCTTATTACTTCGTATTGCAGCGCGTAACCCAATCCCACCGTACAATCGCACTTCACCCTTATTACCTCTCCACCATTATTACTTCGTGTTGCAGCGCGCAACCCAATCCCACCATACATTCACATTTCATAGAAATAATAACAAACAATTATATCACAGGGATCTTCATCATCAAGAACATAAGTTCATATCAACCAACAACTATATGAAGTCAAGGCACACTAATCCCTACCAAACAGTAATTCATATATGGTGTTTCCATCATTATTTAACTCAATTAAATCAATCCACAGTTTCTTTTCATCATTTGCCACACTCGGCCCTTAGCAATTAGATACCTTCCCACATTAGAGTATGTTAACATTCTATCATTTAGTAGCACATGCTGCCATATTGACATATTCGAACATTTAACGAACCTTACACATGGTAGGATAAGCACAAAGAATCACCCTTAACAATTCGCAATTAGCATGGTAATCGACTAAGAAAGTCAGAGAATGAAATTTTACACCTCGACACAGCAGGACAATCAATTCACATATGCTCAAACAAGAATTTCATACAGTGTGCTCGGACACCAACAAGGTGACTCTACAAAGATTAAAGTTAGTCACACATACCTTGAACGAAATTTCCCTTTAATTTTCTACCATATTTCACCGGACCTTCTAGCACCTTCAATCTAGTTCACAATGTGGCATAATTGAACTTAGAATTAGGAATAATGATCATGTCTTGAACTCACTTGAGCATTCTATCAAACACTAGGTGTTACTTTAGATTAAATGGCCTTTTTTTAGTGAAGTATTACTCTAACCCATTTCCTTTTAATAGATTATGACTATATTGTTACATGCATGCAAGACTCCTACCCCTATCTTCATGAACTCACCTAACCATGTTTCATTTTAATAAAAATCTGGAAATTAAGGTTGATGGGGTGGAAGCTTACCTCTTGTAGTGAAGAAAATGGTGTCCTACTTGATCAATTCCAGGACTGAATAGTGATGGAGGAACAAATTTGATGAAGTTGGAACTCTCTCTCTCTCTAGAACCCACTCTCTACTCTCTCTAATTTATCAGAAAATAGGCTTAAAATGAAAGGGGTATGTGATTTAATGAATTGGGGGTCAGGTATAAAATTAGAATTTTAACAGTCCCGAAACAGAAATGCGCTCAGGAATGCGATCTCATTCCTGCTATGCGTTCTGCATTCCTGTCGCATAATTGGCCTTCAAATGGGCCAAAAAGAAAAGTAGACTGCCCAGGTATGCGGTCCACATACCTGTTATGTGATCGAATAGTGCGTCACATAACTCCCTACGCAAAAATCAAGGTGCAAGAATGCAACAACTATGCAGCCCACATTCATGAAATGCGATCGCATTCTAGGCCGCATAGCTGTCCTCAAAATGGACAGCAAACTGTCCAAGTATGCGACCACTATGCGGTCCGCATACCTGATCTGCGATCGCATAGTTGACCGCAGACCTGCGCAAATCTGGAAAATTATATATTTTGAGTCCTGGGGTACTTTTTACTCAAAAAGGGTCCTTTTTAAGAATTTCTCCAGTTATAACAACACGGGGACCTATTTGGGCATTATTTTTGGCCATGAAATTTTACGGGTCTTTACATTCTCCCCCACTTAAAATCATTCATCCTCGAATGAGGATCGAGGAATCACTAGACCAGGAAAAACACAAAATAAGCCAACCCCCAAATTTTTACTAACTCCGATATTTCTTGAAAATTTCGCCAGAGTTTCCTTTGTAATTAGGTCTATCTACCTGTCAGAGAACCCCTGAAACACATTTTAACCAATTCCACACATTTTAGTTATTCTATCAACTTGCACACAATCCGATCATTTCAATAAGCTACATATAATTCATTTACTTCCACAAGCCTTACATAGTTCGGTTAACTCCACAAACTTGCATATCATTTAACTATCACATGAATTGCACATAATTTATCTTACTTCAAGCAGTTGCACATTACCCAGATAATTACAACATACACAAATATGNTGACAGCTTCCAAAACCACTACCGGGATTATTCAAACAAGTGGGGATATTTATCTTTCATTTCATCTTCCGCTTCCCACGTGGCTTCTTCGACTTGTTGACTTCGCCATAACACTTTAACAGAAGCAATCTTTTTATTCCTCAACCTACGGACTTGCCTATCAAGAATAGCAACTGGAACCTCTTCATATGACAATCCTTCTAATTTCAACTGTCTCAACCGGCACAATGGCGGATGGATCCCAAATCACCTTCTTCAACATGGACACATGAAACACTGGGTCACTAATGACATCTCAGGGGGAAATTCCAGCCTATAAGCCATATGTCCTATCCTTTTAGAGATCTGGTACGGCCCGACATACCTAGGGCTCAATTTGCCTTTCTTCCCAACCCGCATCACTCCTTTAATGGGAGACACCTTCAATAATACCCAATCATCTACTTGAGACTCCAAATCACTTCGACGAACGTCCGCGTAGGATTTCTGACGACTCTGAGCAGTCTTCATCCTTTCCTGAATGACTTGAACTTTTTCCATAGCTTGGTGCACAAGATCCGGTCCTAGCAGTTCCGCCTCGCCAACCTCAAACCATCCAATCGGAGACCTACACGTCCTTCCGTACAACACCTCAAATGGGCCATCTGAATACTAGCATGGAAACTCTTATTATAAGAAAATTCTATAAGTGGCAAGTGATCATCCCAGCTACCCTTGAAGTCTAATACACAAGGCCGTAACATATCTTCAAGCGTCTGAATGGTCCACTCTGCCTGCCCATCAGTCTGTGGATGGAATGTTGTGCTGAGATTGACCTGCGTGCCCAAACCTTGCTGAAATATCTTCCAAAAGTTAGTTGTGAACTGGGCCCCTCGATCCGAGATAATAGACACTGGAGTGCCATGGAGCCTGACTATTTCTTTGATATATAACTGAGCGTACTGTTCAGCAGTATCAGTGGACTTGACTGGCAAGCAATGTGCCGACTTCGTGAGCCAATCCACTATTACCCAAACTGAGTCGAACCTACGTAAAGTGCGAGGTAACCCCACCAAAAAGTCTATACTGATCATTTCCCATTTCCACATTGGTATTTCCATGAGTTGTGCCAACCCACCGGGCCTCTGATGCTCTGCCTTCACTTGCTGACAATTCGGACATCTAGCCACAAAGTCCGCCACACCCCTTTTCATACCATTCCACCAATAAATCTCTTTGAGATCATGATACATCTTCGTAAAACCTGGGTGTACTGAATACCTGGAATTGTGAGCCTCTGCCATTGCCCTTTCCCGAAGATCATCCATGTCCGGAACTCATAGTCTCCCTTGGCACCGCAAAACACCATCATCATTTCCGAGTGAAAATGTTATAGTCTAATGATTCAGAATTGCCTCTCTCAACTGTACCAATGCTGGATCTCTGAATTGCTTTTCCTTGATTTCCGTTACAAGTGAAGATTCTGCTCTATTATGCACCACGACATCCCCTTCGTCTGAGTTCGAATGACAGACCCTCAGACTAGCCAACTGATAAACCTCCTGAGCCAAAGGGCTCTGACCTGCTTCCAAATGAGCCAAGCTACCCATGGATTTCCGACTAAGAGCGTCCGCTACCACATTCACCTTTCATGGATGGTACAAAATATTCATATCATAATCCTTGAGCAATTCTAACCACCTCCAATTCCTCAAGTTCAACTCCTTTTGTTTGAATAAATATTGAAGACTCTTGTGGTCTGGGAACATGTCCACATGGACCCCATAAAGATAATGCCTCCATATCTTTAATGCAAACACAACCGCCACGAGCTCCAAATCATGCATCGAATAATTGTTCTCGTGATTCTTGAGTTGCCTAGAAGCATACGTTATAACCTTTCCGCACTGCATCAATACACACCCCAAACCAACCTTGAAGCATCACAATAAACAACAAATCCCTTTGTACTCTCTGGAAAGGTCAACACTGGCGCCGTAGTTAATATCAATTTCAATTCCTGAAAACTCTTTTCACAAGCATCGGACCACTGGAACTTAACCACCTTCTGCGTCAGCTTAGTCAATGGGGAGGTAAGGATAGAGAATCCCTCCATGAACCTCCGATAATATCCAGCCAAACCCAAGAAACTGCGAATCTCTGTCGGGGTCGCTGGCCTAGGCCAATCCTTTACCGCTGCAATATTTTGGGGATCAACCTGAATCGCTTCCCTGGAAACAACATGGCCCAAAAAGGTGACTGATTCTAGCCAAAACTCACATTTTGAAAACTTTGCATACAACTGATGCTGATGAAGAGTCTGCAGAACTGCCCTAAAGTGAGTAGCATGATCTTCCTGACTTCGCGAATAAACAAGGATATCGTCAATGAAGACAATCACAAAGGAGTCAAGAAACGTTTCCCGATTCATAAGATCCATAAAAGATGTTGGGGCGTTGGTTAGCCCAAAAGACATTACCAGAAATTCAAAGTGCCCATATCGAGTCCTGAAGGCAATCTTAGGAATATCCTGCTCCCTGATCTTTAACTGGTGATACGCGGACCGCAAATCAATCTTTGAGAAGAACCTAGAACCTTGTAACTGGTCGAACAAATCATCTATCTGAGGCAATAGGTATTTGTTTTTTATGGTGACCTTGTTGAGCTGCTGATAATCAATACACATCCGAAGTGATCCGTCTTTCTTTCTGACAAAAAGAACCGGTGCACCCCAAGGCGACACACTAGGCCGAATGAAACCTTTTTCTAATAGATATTTCAATTGTTCTTTTAACTCTCTCAATTCTGCTGGCGCCAATCAGTAAGGTGGAATAGATATTGGCTGCGTATCTGGCAATACATCAATCCTGAAATCAATCTCTCTATCTGGTGAAATCCCAGGAAGCTCGTCTGGAAATACTTCAAGAAATTCATTCACAACAGGCACAGGTTCGGGAGCAGGCACCTTTGAAGTGGTGTCCGCAACCCGGACCAAATGGTAGATGTACCCTTTTCTGATGATCTTTGAGGCTTTAAGGTAGGAAATAAATTTAGCTCTTGGCACAACATTATTCCCCTCCCACTCGATAACTGATTTATTAGGAAACTCGAGCCTCATAATTCTGGTTCGGCAATCGAGTTTAGCAAAGCATGAATAGAGCCAATCCATCCCCATAATTACATCAAAATCTACCATTTCTAAATAAATAAGATCGGCCGTGGTATCTCGACCACGCACCGTGATAACACAATTCCTATAGACTCGCACGACCGTAATAGAATCAGCAATCGGAGTCGACACAAAGAACGGCTCGTGAAGCTGTTCGGGTTCTATCCCAAAACTTGAAGCAATAAATGGAGTAACATATGACAAAGAAGACCCGGGATCAATAAGAGCATAAACATCATGGGACTGAACAATCAAAATACCTGTGACAACATTTGGGGAAGCCTCCGCACTCTGGCGACCACTCAAAGCATAGAATCGACTGGGTCCCCCTCGACCCCGTGCTCCACCCCTAGCTATATTGCGCCCTCCTGGAGTTGGAGGGCGTGCTGAATATGTAGCAGCTGAAGAGCTGGATGGCTGAGCAGTACCCCTACCCGCGCCCTGACCGGGTGCGCGGAAGTCTCGCTTGATATGGCCTCTCACTCCACATCTATAGCACACCGGTATATCCAAGTAACATGGCTCAGAGTGAGACCTCCCGCACTTAGGGCATGCGGCCCTCCGCTGCTGCTGGAACCTCCCACCTAAATGACCCGACTGATGAAACCTTCTGCTATCTGAACCTGGTCCAATGCGACTTCCCCGCTGATAACTGTGCCCTGAAGGTGGGGCACTAGCTGAGGACTGAGCATAGGACTGGGATGGCCCTGATGACCCTCTCCCAAGGGTTGATCTCCCACCTGCAACTGAACTTCCAGGGTTGCCCGCTGACCGGGCCCTATATCACTCTCTCTCTCCATCCTTATCTTCAACTTCCGAGCCTCTGTGGCCTGGCGAATCCCACGATCTTCCCATAATTCATATCCAAATGCAAGGCAGCTGTAGCAGCTTCATTAACAACCAAGGAGGCCCAGAACAAACCGTCGAACTCTGGCCTCCATAGTCGGCATCATATGGATGGCGTATTTGGACAGGTGCACGAACTCCATGTGTTACTCCCACGCACTCATGTTGCCCTGCTTAAGGACCTCAAACTCCACAGCATGGGCTGCCATAGTCTCGGCAGGCAAGAAATGATCCATGAAGGCATCAACAAACTCATCCCACTTCGTCGGAGGGCTCCTCTCCCTACGGGAGCTCTCCCACATCTCAAACCACGAATACGCTGCTCCCTTTAACCGATAGGAAGCCAAATCAACCCCCTTTGTCTCTGTAGCCTTCATAACCCGGAGAGTCTTGTACATTTCATCTATAAATCCTGAGGATCTGCCTCTCGGTCGGTGCCTGTGAACTCTGGAGGGTCTAACCGCAGAAACTGGTTGACTTTGGAACCTGAAGAATCCCCTTGCTCACCAGAGGACACAGGGGCAACACTTCATCTTTGGGCCTGGTAGGCCACTAGCTGGGTCAACATCTGAATAGCTCCCCTGAGGTCCCCATCAGAAATACCGGGACTGGAAGCTGGGACTGAGGAAAGATCAGGAACATCAGCGGAAGGGATTTCAGCACCCTCCACTGGAGTAGGAACAGGAATAGTCTGGCCTGGAGTGGAGGAGTCGGGTTGGTTTGTGGCCGGGGAATCATTCACCCCGCACCACTAGCTGGAGAATTTGTGGCCACTCCTGGGGTGGCATTGGCCTCTGGGCTGAGTCGAGCTCTCTTCTAGGTGCCACTTACTGAAAATTGGGACAATGCACGAGTTAGATAAATATGTTTTCACCTTCCACTTCATCGCACGATACAAAGTAACAATGAAGGGGAATTTTCCTAAATGTCCACGCAGCCCCCTAATTATAGATGTGGTCGACAACACACCGATAAGAAGGGCTCTACTAGACACGACTCCGAGAAATCCTAGGACACTTTTAAAAACCCTGGATCTGATACCAAGTTAGTCACGCACCAAAACCGAGGGATGAGACCGGCACCTAACCGATTGATTCCGGTCAAGCGGACCTGGATTGCCTTTCCTACCCAACGTGTTACCCTATGCACAATATACAAATTTATAATGAATTTACAACCAAATTTCCAATTTTTCTCTTTTAAAGCTTCAATATTTGATGATCCCAAAATATACAAACTAAGTACAATAATGCCGACACGGAACCAAGATTACGAATAATTACAACTACTACCCAAAATATATATATACAACCCACACAGTGTCTACGGAGCCTCTAAAGGTACGGAGAAGAGTATACATACTTGTCGGCAACAAGGCCCCGGCTATACCTTTTACAACATAAGCAAAAGAGATGATATAGACTACACACGGACCCGAGAGGAAGTGGGGCTCACCGGATCTGCTGAAGGTATGAAGGGGAAACACCATTATCGACGGTCTGAGCTACCTGTTGTGGAACCACCTATATCAATATAAAAGATGTAGCGCCCCCGGCAAAAGGGAAGTTAGTACCGTTGAATAGTACTAGTATGTATGAACAAAGTTTATTCCAAGTAGAATCAAACAGTACACAATTGGAAGACAGTCAGTGTAACCACGCAAGCACCACACAGATATACATATAGTTACAAATGAAGATTTCCACCGTTACTCATTTCAATTATTCATCTGTTGCGGCACGCAACCCGATCCCACCGTACATTCACATTTCACCCTTATTACTTCGTGTTGCGGCGCGCAACCTGATCCCACCATATAATCGCACTTCCCCCTTATTACTTCTGTTGCGGTGCGCAACCCGATCCCACCGTACATTCACATTTCACCCTTATTACTTCGTGTTGCGGCGCGCAACCTGATCCCACCATATAATCGCACTTCACCCTTATTACTTCTGTTGCGGTGCGCAACCCGATCCCACTGTACATTCGCATTTCATAGCAACAATAACCAACAATTATATCACAGGGATCTTCATCATCAAGAACATAAGTTCATATCAACCAACAACTATATGAAGTCAAGGCACAATAAACCTTACCAAACAGTAATTAACATATGGTGTTGCCATCATTATTTAACTCAATTAAATCAATCCACAGTTTCTTTTCATCATT
>MDKI01103644.1:0-29240 GCA_005239505.1 Nicotiana paniculata
TCGAAGAAGACGAAGGAGTGTTAGACCTAGAAGATGGCGGGGGAGAAGAATAAGAAGCAGAATCCTTGGAAGGAGTAGAATTTAAGCTCCTAAGCCTACCGCCCCTCCTACTCCGTGTTGGAACAGAAGAAGGAGTCAGTTCATCTACAATGATGACCTTTTTAGATTGCTGGTTTGAAGAAGACATATTTACGAAGATGAAGAATTTACAAATAAAGAAAGAAGGTTATAAGTTTTCCGTGAAAGTAAAGAAAGGAAAAGGGGCATTTATACTCAAAGGCAACCGTCAAAAAATGGAAAAAACAGTGATGTGAAAGTCATAATTGAAGTTGTCACTTCGAGACTGATGCAGCCGCAAAAAGCCCTAAAAGGCGCTGAATAATTGCAGAACCAATCTGGGAAAGCCACGTGGCATGGGAATTAAATGGAAGTGATAAGAGACACATACATTCAGAGACGAATGCAATAGAACGAGTAAAGCGACGGCAAAATGTTCCCGCCATAAATGAGTATCCACTTACCAAATATTAGCCGATAAATAAATGGTAAGTGGGAGGACTATCTGTACTGGTAAAAATGAGCTTCACGTGTAATACTTATGATGACTCTGCAATCTATGTGGAGCAATGACAACATGACAACATGACAACTGGACGAAACTTTATGAAGAGGTACGAGATAAAGAGGAATGGAACAGCATATCTATGGGGTAATCAGATACGGGAATCTCAACCTAATTGAGAAGGCAAAGAGACACGGTCAGAATGAATCAAGATGGAATAAAGGGCAGATTCGGGGATCTTCAATTAATGAGCCAAAACATTACATAATCTTCACGCAATAGTTACGATTAATCATTGTAACGTTACATTAATGCCATTATTAGCCATTAATGCTCAATCACTTAAAAGAGTAGACGTTATATTAAGAAATTCCCTATAAAAGGGAGTAAAATATAACTTGTAAGGACACATTTGAACCACTATTGAAATATACTTACTTTTTACGCATCGTTCTGCTTTCTATTTATGAATTTACTTATAATTATTAGCATATTCTTTGGTTATCAGAAACCCGTGTTCTTCTTAAAATAGCTTTGGCAGAGAATCTAATTCTTTGGTTAAACACCTATGAGTAGGGGTGTACAAATCGAACCGGAAAAGTGCACCAAACCGAAAAATCAAACCAAACCGATTTAAAAACCCGACTAGGTTTGGTTTGACTTGGTTTGGTATTGAGCAAAAAAATCCGAACCAAACCAATATATAAATATATAATTTTTATATATATTTTTAAGACTTTATATTTAATTTTATTTAAAAAATATTGAAATATTTGAGATCCTCTCATGTGTTAACCTAGAAAGCGTACATTAACGAAAATTATTATTAGACAACTAGGAAAATAACTATCATGTATTACTAAAAAAGTTCTCCCATTAGAATATTTTAATAGATCATATGTTTGTCAATTTTCTTAATATTTACTAAACATATATTAACTAATCAAAAATTTATCTATAACTTTAACAAAGTAAGATTGGAACTATATTCATGTAACAAAAAAAATCCGAAAATCCAAAAAACCCGACAAAACCGAACCAATCCAAACCGATATAACTGGTTTGGTTTGGTTTTGATAAAAACCGAACAAACCCTGTCCATGTACACCCCTAACTATGAGATACCCCACTGCAGTCCCTTGGAATTACAACAAAACAGTAGTTACCTACAAGGAGAAAGAGGTCATGGGAGAGGTGAACGAAATGGATCAATCTGGGAAGTACCACAATCCAGAAGAGTTAATGAAATAAAAACTGAACAAGGATAAATGGTTTCCATCCAAGAAGCATGTGAGTGCTGAGGAAGCAGAAGAGTTTTTTCGAAAAATGAAAACATCGGAATATGCAAAAGTTTACCAGCTCCGGAAGGCTCCTTCCCAGGTCTCACTTTTATCTTTGTTGTTGAGCTCGAATGAACACTAGAATGTGCTTCTGAAAACATTGAACGAGGAATATGTCCCAGTTAAAACTTCAGTTGAACAACTGGACAGAATGGATGAATGATTATTCAAGGTCAATAGGATTTCTTTCAGCCCCGACGATTTCCCCCCAAAGGGATCCCCCCACAACCAAGCCCTTCACCCTACTGTTAAATATGAGGGCTATAATGTAAAGAGAGTCGTGCTAGATGGTGATTCCGGGGTCGACATTTTCCCTCTCTGTGTGCGGGCTTTCGATGGTGTCAAGCAAGACACAATAAGGGAAATTGATTTGATTTTGACCATTGGCCCCGTGGATTTTGAAATGACTTTCCAGGTTCTGGACATAGACACTTCATATAATTTTCTCCTAGGAGGACCATGGATTCATGTTGCAGGAGTTGTGCCCTCCACTCTCCAACAAATGGTCAAATTTGAATATGAAAACCAAGAAATTGTTTTCCATGGGGAGGATGAACAGTCCATTTACAGGGACCCTTGAGTCCCGTGTCTCGAAGCTAGAGAAGGAAGCGAACACATTATACACCAAGCCTTAAAAATTGTGGTCGCCGACCAATGCGAAGAAGGGGCCCCATTTGTTCAACCTTGCTTATCTAATGCCACGATCATGTTCACCACTAAAATAATTAGACATGGGCACAAGACAGGAAAGGGGCTCGGGGTATTTCTACAAGGCATCAAAGAGCCTATCACTTCGATCGCCAATGAGAAGTTCTTCAGCATAGGTTTCCAAGCTACAGAGGCCGACAGAAAATATGTTGGTGAGCGCAAAGAAAAAGGATGGGTCCTCCCCCAGCCTATTCCACATCTCGCCCAAACATTTGTCAAACCCAAATATACGGAAGAAGAAGAAGAAGAAGAAGAAGAAGAAGAGGCCTTCACGACCGAAGAGATTGATGATATTTGTGAACCCATGAAACAAATGTTGTATGAGTCTCACATGGTCCTGCCCGGGGAAGGCACGAGAAATGTCGAGGTGCTGTACATGGGACCAGATGCCAAGCTTTAGAATCGGAAAGCTACCCCATTCCCTGTCAGACAAAAGTTCTGGTAGTCTAGTTTTGCCATCTCTTCTACATTACGAGTTATTCCAGGGTGTAACTCGAATGTTTATTTTATTGACTTTGATTTTGATGTAAACCCTCATATCTTCAAATTCAATGAAATGGAATCAATATTTCATCATCAATGGATGTGCCATTTTCTTTATTCTGATTTTCTTATTTTCTTATCTTTTTCTTTTCAGTTCTAATAATGAAGACTTAAATAACATGACATTGTTGCGGACTTCATGCCCAGATCCTAAAACGTTGTCTAACAGTGAGATAATGTATCAAGAACCAAAATATGATGAAGATAAGGCTTTTAGGGAAATAAATCGAGAATTTGAATAATTTGAGAGTAAGCCTAAGACAAACTTAAATGAAACCGAGCCAGTTAATTTGGGCAATCCAGAAGAGATCCGGGAAACCATCATAAGAATTCAAGACGATGAAAGAACTAGAGATGCATTGATCCAACTTTTTCTTGAATTGAAAGACGTGTTTGCATGGTCCTATGATGATATGCCAGGGATGAGTGTTGATTTAGTGGTACATAAATTGCCAACTTATCCCGTTTATCCACCTGTCCAACAGAAACAGAGAAAGTTCAAAACAGATATCAGCGATAAGATCATAGAAGAAGTCACCAAACAATTGAAAGTTGGTGTGATCTAAGTGGTCCGATACACTACACGGTTGGCTAATGTGGTCCAGTGCCAAAGAAAGACGGGAAAAGCCATGTATGTGTTGATTATCAGGATATGATCAAAGCAAGCCCCAAGGACAACTTTCCATTTCCAAACATCCACATTCTTGTCGACAACTTTGCCAAAGATGAGATATAGTCTTTCGTAGATTGTTATGCTGGGTATCACCACGTTCTGATGGATGAAGAAGACGCATAAAATACGGCTTTCACCACATCGTGGGACACTTAATATTACAGAGTCCTGCCATTTGGCATGAAAAATGCCGAGGTAACCTACATGAGAGCTATAGCTATCATCTTCCACGACATGATGCACCAAAAAATTGAGGTGTATGTGGATGATGTAATCATTAAATCCATAACGCAAGAAGGCCATGTGCGAGATCTAAGGAAATTCTTTGAGCGCCTGTGCAATTATGATTTGAAATTAAACCCCGCTAAATGTGCATTCGGATTTCCATCTGGGAAACTCCTCGAATTTATAGTCAGCTGGAGGGGCATCGAGTTAGATCCAACAGAGATAAAGTCTATTCCGGATTTTCCAGCTCTAAGAACCAAGAAAGAGGTCATGAGTCTGCTAGGAAGATTGGATTACATCAGCAGATTCATCGCTCAGTTCACCACCACTTGTGAGCCCATATTCAAATTGTTAAAGAAAGACGCGGCAATCAGATGGACAGATGAGTGTCAAGAAGCTTTTGATAGAATCAAAAAATAACTGTCAAATCTGCCAGTGTTGGTTCCACCTGAACCAGGAAGACCTTTGTTCTTGTACCTGACAGTCTTTGAAAATTCTTTCAGTTGTGTCCTCGGGCAACACGGCGTAATCGGGAAGGGAGAACAAGACATATACTATCTAAGCAAGAAGTTCACCAGTTATGAAGCCAAGTACACATTGTTGGAAAAACCTTGTTGCGCGCTAATTTGGATCCCCCAGAAGCTCAGACATTATACTTTGTCCTACTCCACATATCTCACAACCAGAATGGATCCTCTGAAGTACATATTCCAGAAACCAATGCCTAGGGGAAGGTTAGCAAAATGGCAAATCCTACTCACTGAGTTCGACATTTTCTATGTCACTCGTACGGCGATAAAAGGCCAAGCCTTGGCGGATCATCTGGTTGAGAACCCGGTCGCTGATGAATATCAAGCCTTGAGCACCTATTTTCCATACGAGGAAGTAAACTCAAACGAAGTAATTCCATAGAACACCAACGCTTGGAAAATTTTCTTTGATGGAGCTGTAAATGCAAAAGGTGTCAGGATTGGGACAATTTTGATTTCGCCCACTGGTCAGCACTATCCGACCACAGCCCGGCTTCGGTTCTTCTGTAAAAATAACACCGCTGAGTATAAAGCCTGCATTATGGTCATGAATATGGCAGTCGGTCTGGATGTGGAGGAATTATTAATTATGGGAGATTCTGATTTGATCATTCGACAAGCCCAAGGTGAATGGGAAACTCGAGACATCAAACTCATTCCATACAGGCAACATGTGGAAGATCTTAGCAAACAGTTCAAGCCTGTCGAGTTCAGGTATGCTCCTCGATTCCAATAATGAGCTAGCTGATGCACTAGCTACATTGGCTTCAATGTTTCCGTATCCGGACAATGTCCATATTGACCCACTAGAAATCCAAATTCGAGAAAGGAATGGTTATTGTAATGCAATTGAAATAAAACCAGATGTTCCGCCATGGTATCATGATATCAAAAGGTTCCTGAAAACAAAGGAATATCCTGAGCAGCCCGGTGGAGATCAAAAGAGAGTCATCAAAAGGCTTGCCAGCTGTTTCTTTTTTAGTGGAGAGGTCTTGTACAAATGAACTCCAGATCTGAATCTTTTGAGGTGCGTAGATGCCCAAGGAGCTGAAAAGTTCATGAACGAAGTGCATTCGAGAGTATGTGGGCCCCACATAAATGGATATGTCCTTGCAAGGAAAATCCTCCAGGCAGGTTATTATTGGATGACCATGGAAAAGGATTGCTTATGTTTTGTTTGGAAGTGCCAGATACACGGTGACATGATTCATGCGCCACCTTCAGAGTTACATCCTATGTTAGCACCTTGGTTGTTTGTCGCCTGGGGAATGGATGTCATTGGGCCAATTAAGCCAAAATATTCAAATGGGCACAAATTCATCTTGGTTGCCATTAATTATTTCACAAAGTGGGTCAAAGAAGTCACTTTCAAAGCCGTCACCAAGAAAGCGGTGGTGGACTTTGTGCATTCCAACATTATTTGTCATTTTGGTATTCCTAAAACTATCATTACACACAATGCTACAAATCTGAACAGCCACTTGATGAGGGAGGTATGTGAACAATTTAAAATTATGCATCGTAACTCTATCCCTTATCGGCTCAAAGTTAATGGCGTTGTTGAAGCTGCAAACAAGAATATCAAGAAGATCCTCAGGAAAATGATTCAAAGTTCTAGACAATGGCATGAAAAGCTATCTTTTCCATTATTAGGATCGCACAACCGTGCGAACATCGGTTAGGGCCACGCCCTACTTATTGGTTTATGGCATTGAAGTCGTAATACTTGCAGAAGTTAAGATTCCCTCGCTTCGGATCATTGTTGAAGCCGAGATCAAAGACGAGGAATGGGTTAAAGCCCGTTTGGAACAGTTGACCATGATTGAAGAAAAGAGGATGGCCGCAGTTTTCCACGGGCAGTTGTATCAACAAAGAATGGCCTGTGCCTACAATAAGAAAGTGTGGCCCAGAGAATCCGAAGTGGGGAAACTCGGTCTGAGACGTATTCTCCTGCATCATGAAGAAGCCAAAGGAAAATTGGCTCCAAATTTAAAAGGTCCGTACATTATAAGAAGAGTGTTGTCGAACGGAGCACTATATTTTGGGGACATCGAAGGAAATGACCCTGAAACATCCGTCAATGCAAATGTGATCAAAAGGTATTATGTTTGAACCCTTTTACGCAGCTTCAATGCTCTATGATTGGGATGACGAAGGATTTAATTCAAGCTACCCAAACACTACCAATCCTTGAAAACCCTTCGAACCCGTTCGACTTGATCCCCTCTACCGAGGCTGGGTGCCTGATGTTTAGAAAAGCTAAAGGTTCTCCAGGGCCAAAAATGTAATCAATATCCAGGAAAAAACAAGTTGCAAGTGAAATCATAGTCAAGGATGCCGGCCAAGATCAAATGACTGAAACACTCAAGGCCACAAAACCAACCACTGTTTCAAACTGAAAAATTATTCTTTGTTTGAATCAAAGGAAACAGATGCAATCCAAAGAAACCTTGCAAGAAGCAGGTGCAACCAAAAGAAAACGCACGGAGACTAAATAGCTCTGCAGCAGCAACAACCCCAAAAAAATGAAGTCTTATCCATAACAAATCCTAAAATGCGATACAATCCAGCCTAAAATCGGGATGTCTCTGAGTACATGAGCGTCTTTTTAGAATAAAATCCACTACAAAGTCTAAAGAAAACAAGTGAAAATACATCAAATGATAAAGAAAGAGAGTCAAGGCCCGCGAACGTCCTGCAGCTACCTTGATAGTCTCCAAACTCTGGGGTCTCAATCAGTAACCGCCACCATGAACAGAGTTTTCTGGATCTGCACACGAGGTGTAGGGAGTAACGTGAGTACACCAACTCAGTAAGAAACAAGTCCAAACTTTGGACTGAAAGGTAGTGACGAACTCAACCGCAACAGATATAATAGAAATAAATGTGCAGAAATGTAGGTATGCTTTCAAGTTAAATAGACAGCTCAAAGCATTAAAGTAATATAAAATCTGAATAGTGAAGGTATATAACTCAGCTATCTCTACATGCCAATGCACATGCTATATGAAATGCACCACATGCTCCCACTCTTAAGTGCGCAACCACTCGGTACTGTATATGGCCATACGGCCCAGGGAAGACCCATCCCGGAAAATATACAACAGTAACTATAATTCACCCAGTACCAAGGGAAAAGGGAAATCAAACCTTGTAGAAAATATCCATCTCCAGGTAACAAGTACTTCGGACAAGATCCATGTCCAGGAAAATCCATTCATCAATAATATCATCCGCACTCACTGGGGGTGTGTTACAGACTCCGGACGGGCTCCTACATCCCAAGCGCTATCACAAATAAATATAACCACTGCGGCATGCATCCCAATCCCATAACTGTCACTCATAATCAGGCTCTCGGCCGCACTCGGTCATCAATCTCTCCAGTCTCACCCACGGGCTCACAATGTCATGTAAACAAACCCGGGACAATGATATGATGAATCAATAAATAATTGAGACTGAGATATCATATCAGCTGCAAGAATATGACTGAGTATAGATATATCAATGAAAATAATGAGATAACAGCAAGAAACGACCACTAAGGGTCCCAACAATACCGACATAAAGCCTAAACATGATATCTAGCATGATTTACAGCTCAATTACTTTATCACATGATGAAAACATGGATGTCAACAGGATAGAGTCACTAAATGGTTCCATGGAATCACCCAGGTCACAATTTTCA
Source organism: Nicotiana paniculata (assembly GCA_005239505.1). NCBI lineage: Eukaryota > Viridiplantae > Streptophyta > Magnoliopsida > Solanales > Solanaceae > Nicotiana > Nicotiana paniculata. Next base: position 8,276 of record MDKI01103644.1, read on the forward strand.
TGGTGCACGCCCTTCACTTGGCATGTGTGTCACCTCAATACCAATCACATAGCACATAATTTGGTTTTCGAACCCTCAGAACCAAGTTTGAAAGCGTTGCTTACCTCGAACTGATAAAAATCCTACTCTGAAATGCCCTTGCCTCTCAAATCACCCTCCAAACATCCTGAATCTAGCCACAAGTAATACAATACAATTAATATAAGCTAAAGGGATCAATTCCACAAGAAAACTACTAAATTAGAGTCAAAATCTGAAATCGACTCAAACCCAGCCCCCAGGCCCACATCTCAAAATCTGACAAAATTCACAAAACCCGAAAGCATATACTCTCACGAGTCTAACCATACCAAATTTATCAAAATCTGACCTTATTTGGTCACCCAAATCCCCAAAATCCACTTTCCAATTCTCAAGCCCTAAACCCCCAAATTTCACTTCAAAATCTTGCTAATTAGGTGGGGAAATTAGTGGAGAAATAAGATTTATGATCCAAAATGAGTTAAAGAAGCTTACCTCAGTAATTCCCTCAAAAATATCCTCAAAAATCTCCTCCAAAATTGCCTAAGTCCGAGTCCCAAATGTGGAAATAAGACCAAAATCGCGAACCCTTGCCTTTTAAGCTTCTGCCCAGACTTTTCACACTTGCGGGCCCTTTATCGCATCTGAGACACTGCACTTGTGGAAATACCATCGTAGGTGCGAATTTCACTTACAATCCCAGATTCTGCTCATGCGGTTTCAAGACCTCATCTGTGTCCATCGCAATTGCATAAATCCATCGCACCTGCAGATCCCTCTCGCACCTGCGCCCAGTTGCCCGCTTCTACGATCCTCGCATGTGCGGGAACATCTTTGCACCTGTGACTCCTGCCCAGATTGTCCTTGGCCGCTTCTGTGGGCTCGCACCTGCGGTTCCCACTCCACAGGTGCGGTTACACCAGAAGCAGCAGAAACTTCAGCTGCAATTCCACAACCAAATCAAGCCGTCAACCACCCGAAATCACCCTGAGGCCCTCGGGACCATAACCAAACATACTAACATGTCCTATAAAATCATAAAAACTTAGTCGAACCTTCAAATCACTCAAAAAAAATCAAAACACCAAATTACACCTGCATTCAAGCCTAAAGAACTTCTAAACTTCTGAATTCCACAAACGACGCTGAAACCTACTAAACCATGTCCGATTGACCTCAAATTTTTCACACAAGTCGAAAATGACACCACGAACCTACTCCAACTTCCAAAAATCCAATCCGGTACTGATATCAAAATTTTTGTTGCCGACCAAAATCGCCAAAATCGCCAAAATCGCAACGTTTGCCAATTCAAGCCTAATTCTACTACAGACCTCCAAATCACATTCCGGACGCTCTCCTAAGTCCAAAATCAAATTCGATGTCATTTACACATAAGTCAACATCCGGTCAACTTTTCCAACTTAAGCTTTCAATTAAGAGACTGTGTCTCAATTCACTCCGAAACCACTCCAGACCTGAACCAACTAACCCGGTATATCATAATATAGCTAAAGAACACAAAAGAAGCAGGAAATGGGGGAACATGGCTATAACTCTGGTCGTTACATCCCTAGTCTCTTTTCCAACATAGGGTTTCCACTCCCTATTTGACTTTATTTTTTATTATTAGATATAAGGTCTCCACTCCCTAATCTCTCCCAGGGTACACCAATCCAGACCTTTTATTTGCTTTGAATAATAAAATAGTACAGAGTTCTATTACAAATAACTCACAAAATTTTCCTAGTGAAAACTGGGATAGAAATATTTTGTTCGTTTTTTTGGTGTCAGAGCATGTTTTTACCTCGAGGCACAGGGTTTGAGATACCAAAAGAAGACGTCTGAATCCAATATAAATAAAAGAAAAGAAAAGAAGTGAATCCAAATTTCAGAAGCAGAGAAAAGATGTGGACTGCTCAAGACATGACTGAAGTCACAAGATTTGCATGTCCCGTTTTGATTCGAATAAACCAAAGAATAATAAACTAGCACTTGCATTTAGCAAGCATAAAGGTTCAGATCAGAGTCTGCATAAAGAACCAGCCAAGACTTAAGATCAAGTTTCAGAAGGCTTAGAGATGGAAACCTTGTAACTCATAGTTGATAGGCTTGTAACAGCAGCAACAGCAGTGAAATCACAGCTATTCAGTAGTCGCAGCTACCAAAACATCCAAAACTACACTGGCCTAATTCCTTTGTAGCCAAGGATATGAAGGCAACCTCCGAAGAAAGGTTTGGTCGAACTTTTCAAAATGCTTCCCATGAACTGTCCAACGGGCAAAAATTGCTCATAATTTCTCACTTTATCTTTTTTCGAAAACTCTTCATGTTTGCGAGAAAAGAGGGGCAACTGTAAGCACGTAATTCTTGCCTCACAAAAATACTACTACAAAATCTGCAAAACTATATCTTTTTTCTAATTATTTCTAATTTTTATAAGAATTTTTAGGAATTTATCGTTAATTATTGTTTGCATGTTAGTTACATTATGTGCATATTTAATATGTCAAAAATCAGTTATATCACAAAAATGCCCCAAGCATAGCATTTTAGGTTTTTATTTGCATTTTTAGGATTAAATCATGATTATTAGTTGCGTCATTAAACGAAAATTACAAAAAAAAAAATACAATGGCCATGTCTGCCTTTTAGCTTTTAGTTTTAAGTTAATGGAAAATAATTAAGGCTAATTTTACAAAATAAATTAATTTAGAATTTAATTTAGGATTTTACAAAAGAAAAAGCTAAATTTAAGCTTCCAAACCTGTTTGGGCCATTTCTAAATGGCCCAATTGCCTTATCGCCCCAGGCAAACCCAATCCCCTACCTGGTCTAGCCCCTCTCTTTAACCAAACGACGATGTTTAAACCCCAAACGGCAGTGTTTTGTAATGCTTGATCCTCACCCTTGATTTTCCCTGATCCTATGGTCCGCAACTACCCATCCCAATCCTATAAGACTGTCTGAATCCCCCCCCCCCAAACCAAAACAGACCTTTCATTCATCTCCTTCCTTCTTTCTCTAATCCCAAACCTTGGCCGCCTCTCAACCACCAAATTCTACCACCGGCTCACCCTACAGTCCCAAGACTTTCCTCAATCCCAACTTATCTTTTATTTCCCCAAAAAAATCATCCAAAACCCATGAATGGAAGATCTGAGAAAATCAGGAAATCCACAATCGCCACTTTTCTCTTCTCTGGCTCAGTTTACAACCATCAATGTCTTTAGGTAGGCCGTAGGCTGTTTCTAGCTTTAGGTCGATTGGTGGTCAATAATATCTGTTAAACCCCCATTTCACCGGTTAATTCTTTTCTGAAATCGCCGTTTCCGGTTTGCAATTAGAATTTCTACATATAGCATTTGTTCGTATGAGAAATCGACGGCTAATGCTAGTGTAGGAATTCCCCTTGCACGTCGGATTCCAGGCCTGTTTGCTGAAATTTATTTTCGATTTACCAGAGTCAGTGTTTGGTCGAGCTCAACCTAAATATGTATAATTCATTCCTCTCTTTCTTCGTTGCCTTTTACTGTTTCTTAGTCCTCCTGATTCTTTGTGAATGTCCGATTTTGTTTAATCTAAATGTTTTGAGTCATTTTGCTTGAATTGATTAGTTTAATTTGCATATTTATTAATTAACATGTTTTAGCCAAGGATTGACTCAGTTTAATTCACGTATTAGTTCTTTTGGTTAATTTTTTGTTAATGTGGTCTAAGTTAACTTGCTGGGTGGTAAATGTTTGTTGATTGTTAAGGAAAAAATCAGTAGATTTATGAGGTAAAAGAAAAGGTTAAGCAAAAAAAGATATTAGCTAGGACTTGAGGGGGGGTTAAGAGAAATAAAAAAATCAAGGAATCCTTCTGTTTAGCTATTAGGAAAGTTCTATAATAGAGTAAAAGGGATTAAAATGCAAAATATAAAGAATTTAGGTCAAAACTTGGGGTAAAAGGTTAATTTCATAAGTTAAAGCGCTGAGAAATAAAAAGAAGCTTCTAGAAAAGAGACATTTGTCCAAAATTGTTAAGATAAGATGCTGAAAAATAGAAAAATATCTGAGTATAAGAGGGCAGTTGTACAACGGTTAAAAAAAGATGTCATTTTCCTAAAATTAGGGGGCTGGCAGATTCCCTCCTAAACTCTCTCTCATTTCCTATCTGTTTGCACACTCACACTCTATATAAGACTCACTCACATACTCATTTGGGGGCTTGTGGAATCTCTGCATATTTCCTTCAAGAAAAATACCTAAATCTCCGCATTTCTTTCAGAAGAAAAAACAAGCACAAAATCTGTATTTTTTAGAGAATTCATTCTCACCAAGATCACTCTATCTCATCAGCATATACATGCACTTAGCTGATGTGTGTTTCAATTTTTATGTGCTCTAAATATTGTTGTGGTTGGAAACTTGTTGCTCCTCTTTGTTCAGATCTGCTGTTGTTTTCCTTGCTAAAATCCTTTCTTCCTTAGCCTTTATTTGGCTTGTCTTGTTGTTTGCCTTGTTGACTTAGGTAAGTTCAAAGTTCTTTTGTATTTGTGTCTTTATTGAATCATGAAAGTTATCATCTCTTTGCTTGGATTTTTACCAGTGTGTTTAGATCTTTATTATGTTAAAACTCATATGTATTGATTGTGTATTACAAAATACTTCAAAATATCTGATTGATGATAATGAAATGATGTTATGTCATGAATTGCAAAGTCTACTCCTGTAACTTAGTGTAGTTTGTTATTTCAATGAAATGGTTGTTGGTATAATCGTTCAAGGTTAATCACATTGTTTCATGTCAAATCTGATCCTAAAATGGGTTGAGCTATCAGGAGAATACACTGAATATGGAGTTTCCAAAATCCGACTTAGGGAATTCGGTATGTAGAAGTTAATAAGTGTGGGAATCACGGCCTCGACGTGGGCAATAAGGCCGAGGTCGAGCAGGGCCTAACAACAAGGAACCGTTGAGCAAGACATTAAGGTCGAGGTCAAGTAGCGAAGAGTAGGACTAAGGCTAGTATAGTCTTGGAAGTACCAAAAGGAATATTCTATTGAATAATCCTTCTGCTGTACTTTTTAAGGTTTTTTGGGAATATCCCATATAAATAGTAAAAGAAAGGGGGAAAAAGGCATGTAAGTTTCACCCTGATAAGCACTCTTGTGAAAAGTTTACTCTTGTGATATAACACAAAACTTTACCTTTCCACAGTGATTCGATTTGTTATTTATTCTGTCTTTCCACTCATCAGATCCTAGAAAGCTTTGTTTATTTCCATATCCATTTGTCACACGTTGTTGTCAGAGGGAAGAATCATCCACCTCATCCAATATTTGGGTGAACCGTTCTTCCTATTTACATTTATTGACATTTTACATATTTATTTCCCATTATCATCCCTTCATTCATTCTCAAAAGCTGCATTTAATAACCTCATAATTGGATTTAGGCATTAGTGGACTTTACTGTTTGAGCACGTGATTAGATCAAAGATTTATTGTGTTTGATTAGAATTTACCCTTTAATTTATTTATCTTTTAATTAGTTTAGCAAAGAGTATTATAATTTTTGGTCAAACAATTTGGCACCTTCTGTGGGAATTTTCTAGTCAAAGTCATAGTTTTTCTAGATCTAAAAAAAAAGCACGCCAACAGCAAAATATATAACTTTCTTTTTCCTACTTGTGCGATCTAACTTGGCAAGAAATAGGGAAGAAAGATTGAAGGTAGTCGAAGGCCTTACTGCTAATCTCCTAAACACCATCAATGAGGTTAACGGAGAAGACGAGGAGAACGTGACACCAAGTGCTTCTCCTAGACGAAGTGGTTCGCCCCTCCCTCTTGGCAGCGTTACCGCCTTCAACGTAAAAGGAGCCTCTACGTTCACGACGCAGGAAACACCACCAGTAGTGAAAAAACTACTAGAAGCATGGCTAACGAGTACACTGACCATTATACTCAACAAACCCGCTCAAAAGGTGAATAGGGAGGATGCACGAGTCGACATCACAACAACAACCAATGAGCAGCACGTCCCCCCTCCTTCATTAGGTATCACTTACACTGTTAATGATGCAGGTAATGACGTCCTCGCTGCTATTCTAAGAAAAATGAAGGATATGGAGAACTAGAACAAAACACTCCGCGACCAAATGACGGAGCACCAAGAAAGGGTAGATAAGATACCGGGCGCCCCAAAACTTCTACCAAAATGGAATACCGGACGATTTGTGAAACAACCGTATAGCGACGAGGCTGCACCACATGCTATACCCAAAACATCCAAGATTCCTCCATACTTAAAAGTATATGACGGCACAACGGGCCCTAAAGATCACATCATCCACTATGTCACCGCAGTGAAAGGCAACGATCTCGCTAAAGAACAAGTGCCATCTGTAGTGCTGAAAAAGTTTGGTGAAACCCTAACCGGGGGAGCACTGACATGGTACTCACAACTACCAGCGCTATTCATAGAAACATTTGAAGAGATGGCCAACAAGTTCGTCACCGTCCATGTCGGGGCCAAAAAAGTAGAAGCCAAGGTGAATGATATATTCTCCATTAAACAGTCACTCGACGAAGGGCTCGGGGAATTCCTCGCCCGGTTAACAGGGTAAGAATGACTCTTCCAAATGTATCGGAGGGAATAACAGTAGCATCTTTTCAAAACAGGCTGAACAGGAGCGGTTTGATGGCGACCAAAAAACTGTTGAGCAGGCTCATGGAGTACCCTCCCACCACTTGGGAAGAAATACACAACGCCTATTGTGCCGAGGTGAGAGCATACGAGGATGACCTTAACGGACCAACCCAGCGGAAAGGACCGCAGAAACGATAATAGAAGAGATCATGTGGGTCCGCGCCTCAATCGCGAGAGGCACCAGCCGTACGTCAGAATTGTAGTCATACCACCCCCTCCCCTCCCCACCCCATGGCGACAGTCCATCCAGGCTGCAAATAGGTACTCACCGAAATGAAAGAAGTATGCCCCCACTATTATCTGCTCACAATTTTTGTGTTTCTCCTTCAGAGATTGTCTAAGCCCTAGAGAAGCTCGGCCCAAAGGTGAAATGGCCACAAAAGATGAAGTCTGACCCAAACACTAGAAAGTCGAAAGCCCTCTGTGAATTCCATCAGGAACGAGGTCACAAGACTGAGGACTGCATCGCCTTAAGACAGGAGGTAGTGAATATGCTCCACCAAGGGCATTTGAGAGAGCTAATGAGCAACCGGGGAAGAGTGAACTTTGGTAGTGGGCGAGAACAGCATCGGGGCACCCCGAAACCACCCTCTCCAGCCCACACCATCCAGATGATCATCGGTAAAGACGACGACGCGACAATCAATAACATGAAATTCACAACCACCCACAAGTTCAAGCGGTCGATCACCCATGATGGTATGACGACCTCGAAGAAAGTATCATCTTCGATGAGTCAGATACTCATTATTTGACCTTTCCTCACTATTATGCTCTTGTTATTACTCTACGCATTTTGGATACTAATGAAAAATAGATTATGATAGATGACGGGAGCGGTGCGTGCATCATACACCCTTGAGTCCTCACACAAATGAGGCTCGGGGATAAGATAGTGCCACACTGCATCACACTAATGAGTTTTAACAATGCAGTTGAGCTGACCTCAGGAGAAATCACACTACCCGTCCTAGACGGTGGTATCACCCTGGAAACAACGTTCCACATCATGGACCAAGACACGGCGTACAACGCCATCATAGGACGGCCTTGGGTACACGCCATGAAGGTTGTCCCATCCAACATATATCAGGTTGTCACATTTCCTACCTCGTGGGGAGTGTTCAGTATTCGTGGCGAGCAGCGCACGGCCTAAGAATGCTATCGCATCGCCCAAGATTGCACGTATAGCAATTAGCAAGGTCGAGGTCAGACAGCGAGTTCGAGGTCATAACCTTTCCCCTGAGGAGTATCCTACACAAACCCGAGTTGTCAGGTAGGTTGGCTAAATAGGCCATCGAATTAAGCGAGCACGATATAACGTATCAGCCGCGAACAATGATAAACTCGCAAGTACTTTCCGACTTCGTCGCCGACTTCAGCGCTAAAATAATGCCTGAGGTCGAAAGGTAAGCCACTAGTACTTCCCGTAAAATACACGATCTATGGATTTTATACACCGTTGGCACCTCAAACGCGTCCGGATCTAGACTATGACTCGTACTTGAGGTCCCGACAGGCGAGGTAATTCGTCAGTGTGATTGCAGGATTAATACTGGCCCTCAAATATGGAGCATGATGGGTAGTCCTTCAATGTCACTCACAACTCGTCGTCAATCAAGTCACAAGGACTTTCCAAATCAAGGAACAAAGTCTACAAAAATTTCAGGACGAGATCTATAAGTTATTGCCTGAGTTCGATGAATGCCAGCTCGACTAGATACCTCGAGCGCAAAATGTCGAGGCAGACGGCCTCGCCAAATTGGTGGCAGCTACCAAAAGCATAAACGGAAAAGAGAATGTGGTCACACTCCTCCACTCGACCAATGACCAAATTGAGGTACGCACTATTAACCTAACTTGGGACTGACGCAACTATATCATTGCCTACCTGCAGAACAGCGTGCTCCAAAACGACAAAAAAGAAGCCAAAAAGCTTCGAATGCAAGCAGTCAGGTACAACATCATCAACAACGACTTATAAAAAAAGACGTTTGGCTTCCCTCTAGAAAAATGTCTGGGACCAAACCAAATAAGGCGTGTACTAGAAGAGATCCACGAGGGTCATTGGGGGGCACACATCGGCAATCGATCCCTAGTTAGATGTCTCATACGAGCAGGCTACTACTGGCCCACAATTAAAAAGGAAGCGGCTGATTTTGTTAAAAAATGTGAACCATCCCAAAATTACGCCCCCATGATCCACCAATAGGGAGAGAACCTCCACTCAGTCACGTTGCCCTGGCCCCTCATCAAATGAGGAATGGATATCGTCGGTCCACTTACCGCATAACGAGGTAACGTATGATTTCTTTTGGTTTTAACTGACTATATTTTCTAAATGGATGGAAGCAGGTGCATTCGCCCAAATATGCAAACAAGAAGTGATCGCCTTTATATGGAGGAACATCGTATGCCGCTTCGGCATCCCCAAAGAAATCAGTTGCGATAACGGACCTCAATTCACAGGGAAAAAGGTCGTCGAGTTCTTCGAGAAATTGCACATAAAAAGAATACTCTCCACGCCATATCATCCCATCAGCAACGGCCAAGCGGAATCCTCCAACAAAATGATATTGAATATCATGAAAAAGAAACTAGAAAACGCCAAGGGACTGTGGCCAGAGGTGCTACCAGAAGTGTTGTGGGCATATCGCACCACGCCAAAGACAAGAACAGGGGAAACGCCATACTCACTAGTCTATAGGACTGATGCAGTGTTGTCGGTCAAGGTCGGAGAACCAAGCCTAGGATATTAAAATGATAGCGGGCCAAGCAATGATGAAAACAGAAGGCAAATCTCGACAAGGCCGAAGAACGAGGAGACATGGCTTACATAAGAATGTTAGCAAAAACAACAAGCAGAGCGATACTAAAAAAAGAAATCCAACGTCAGGCCACTCAAAGTCAGGGACTACATACCCAAAGCGAAAACACAGGAGAGCAAAGACCGACAGGAATGCAAACTGGGGTCAATTGGGACGGCCCATATAAAATTACGGCGGCAACAAGCAAAGGGTCTTTCCAACTAGAAACAATGGAGGGAAAATTGCTACCAAACAATTGGAACGTCGCTCCCCTCAAATACTTCAACTTCTAAAGATAAGACATCCTCCAAGTCGTACTCTTTTTCCCTCACCCTAGTTTTGTCCCAATTGGGTTTTCTCGAGGGGCTTTTTAATGAGGCGATGAAGAGGGCATCTCGAAGTTAAGTATCAGTTCATCGCACGACCTCTCAACAGTTTCTCCAGGTCGACCAATGAAGAGACTAGATAGATATACTGGGACTTCTCCAATGTATGTACGAGCAGAGCAAAAATATGTAAACTTTCTCCAATGAATGTACAAATAAGGAAAAATATGCAAACATATAATGTTCACATGTCTCCACAAAGTTTACACATTACGCCAACCCAGGAAACAGCATTTGACTTCGCTCGAATCGACTCACATTCGACCTCGTTTGAATTTATTTAAAGTCAACATTCGACCTCGTTTGAATTTATTTAAAGTCAACATTCGACCCTACTCAAATCGACTCACATTCGACCTTGTTTGAATTAATCTAAAGTCAACATTCGACCCTGCTCGAATCGACTCACATTCGACCTTGTTCAAATTAACATAAATTCAACATTCGACCTCGCTCGAATTGATTCACATTTGACCTTGTTCGAATCAATTTATAAGTCAACGTTCGACTTTGCTCGAATCAATTTACGATTCGACCTCATTCTAGTTAAATTATTAGTCGACATTCTACCTCATTTGGATCAATTTACATTCAACATCGTTTGAATTGACTCATATTCAACCCCGCTCAAACTAATTAAAACACTTGCACACAACTTGGCTCAAACTAACTAAGTTACGATTCAGCCTCGCACGAGCTCAACTTACAGTCGGCCTAATTGAAATCGCAATCAAGGAAGTCAATTGAGGAAAAACATTCAAGAAAAGAAAGAAGTTCAAGAATAGGGAGCAAAAGTATTATCATTCAAAAAAGTCATCATACAAGGACCAAGTGCCTGCAAAACAAAACAAAAAGATGAAAAGAAGAACAAAAATGCAAAAGCGAGTATACTATTCTGCCGCATCTTCCCCCTCATCATCGTCAACGGCGCCCTAACCATTGAAGTATTCGTCATCATACCAAGCACCTAGCTCGAGCCCGTCCAAATCATCTTCATCGTCATCCACCCCGAGCGTACCGGGATCGTAGCCACAGGCGTCACAAGCTACACGTGCCTTAATGTGAGCATCCTCAAATTCCACCTCAGAAGCTTTCTCGTCCGTCATCAAACCACTATATATGTCAAGATGATCCACAACATGAACCCATTTCTTGTACAAATCCCGTGGGACACTAGGATAAATGGAAGCATGGGAGGTAGAAGGTTGAGCCAGTTGTTACGCCTTCTCGTCCTTGAGGACAGTAATCTGCTCGTTCAGATCCAAGACCTCTGTCTCTAAATGACTGATTCACTCTTCGAGCCTTACCTCCTTAAGTGCAGACGTCTCTGCTTCACTTGCCCGCTCGGATCTGAAGACGTGTATGGTACCCTCTAGTGTCACCGCCTCCACCACAGAAGTCGTTCTAGCTTTTTATATTCTCTCCAACTCTGCAGATTTTGTGGCCAACTCGTCTCTTAAGCCGTTGGCTCTGGCTTCACTTTGCTAGAGATCGGCCTGTAAGGATGCCACCTGAGCCTGGAGGTTGACGCACTCGGCCATAACCCCCTTGCTCACCTCAAGCTCATCATATTTGGCTCTTATCGTCCCTTCGAGCTTGATGCACCTGCCAATGGCTCTCACAAGCTCAGCATCCTTCTCCTTCAACTCCTCCTTCTGTTTCAGCTCATCCCGGAGAGAAAGGAATTGACCATCCTCACCAAGTATACTGACCAAATTCTTGGTACAATACTCCCTGTACTTATACGCATCCTTTTATAGAGAGCCGCCCTCTTGTCCTCCCAAAAGGGAACTCCCGATCTCCAGAATGAGAGTCTGATAAGCAAACAGAGAACAGTCAGCATAGATGAATAACTTAAAGGAAAGGAGAAGGTATTAAAACGCTAAAAAAGACAACTTACTCGCAGAGCCATCCCGGAAATGCCTAATGACAGGTTTGCGTCCTTCAGTGTCTACAGAGTCCTGTTCTCGATGCCCGTGCATAAGGGAGCGAAAGCTGGGACCAAGCGCTCTGATTTGACCAGCAGATTAAAATCCAAAGGGATAACGATATTTCGAGTAGACCCTTGGTTCTCACTTCTACCCGAGTGAACCCCTCCTCAAATATCCACACTTCCTCGGGGTCAATATCAAAACTAGACCCATCACCTTCTACGACAACCGTCTTTCCTCTCCCTCTGGTGGACGATGAGCCTACCTCAGGGGTCCCCGACCGCCCTCCTTCCGTAGCAGCCTCTGCTGCCTCCAATGGCCTCTCCTCTACAGCGACCTCTGGCGAGGGAGCACTCCCCATAACTGAAGAACGCGCCGACTCCGCATCCAAAATAATTGGCCCCTCGGGTGTGGTTGCGATCGTAGTCACCCCGTCGATCTCTACTCTTCTCCTCTTTAACATCGCCACCTCATCCTCGCCGGGTGAAGATTCATCGACTAGGTGCAGTACCGAGCAAGCGGGGATCTCTACTGATGGAACGACCATCTATTGGCCAGATTCAATTAATGCCAGAGTCTGAGAAGAAGTTCTGCACAGACTTGGCCAACACGAAATGCATCTCGGCCGAGGCAACTGCCTGACAAAATACAGGAATGGGAGCCATCGCCTTCTTAGAAGTCCTACGATCTAACACCAAAAATATAACCATAAGTAAAATAGGGAAACGGACTATGACAAGGTCAAAATATCTACAAGATGAAATCCGACTTACCAGTCGAGGGCTTAGGCCCGAACCTTTTGTTGAAGGATGCCCAGTCACGAATCCCTATGGTGTAGGGCAGGACTTGAGCCACCCAGTCAATGATGTCGGCTGATGACATCCAAATCCACTACTAAAAAGAAAATGGACACGGTCGCATGCAATATAATTTACCTAACTTTGAGTCGGGGTCGAATCCCACAGAGAACAATATGTAGGCGATTAGGAATGTAAGAGAATTATCACTTGTTATGCAATGCCAAACACTTCGAAATATGATTGTGAAAATACTATAGCTAAATACGATAATCTAAACTAACCTAGAAAGAAAGTAAAATTATCAATGGCTACAAGTATGGATGCATCGGGAATTATACTCAAGTAACGATCCAACGTATTTCACGATTTTACAAATATGAGCGAGTTTATGTTAATTATCCATGAGAAAATTAGCTTCTTCCGAAGACTAAAAAGACTTCATAATTGAATTATCCCTAAAACAATTAAGAGATTAAGCACACCCGGATATGGCTACAAGTATTTATATCCTATCCCTAGGTAGAATCTATAAAATGAGGGTTAAAGGCTCATGTTCTTGTTAATTAATCTTTCCCAACCCAAATAATCTTTCCCAAAATTAATTTGAAGCTAATGGGTGAATCATAGGGTTATCTAATCCCTTTGAAAACATTAAAGAACAAGAATAATTAAAGAAACAATAACCCACTTCATAATAAATAAAAATCGTTCAATACTTAAGCACAACAAGGTAATTAATGCACACTTTAAAAATGAATATTCCTATAAACAAGATTCAAGTGTTGGAAAAAATATAACATACGTAGATATACAATACAAATCAAGGAAATGAAGAAATGAACATAAATGGGTAAGGAATTCTCAACCAAAAGCTTCAAGACCTAAGTGTTTGTTCAAGAAACCTAGCTTCCAAAACTTGTTCTCTCTAGTCTAAGGACTAAAAATAAGCCAAAATATCTGCCAAAGATCTTTTACAAATGTGCTAGGTCGTGTATTTGTGGGTTTGGAGTTGAGAAAATGTGAAATGTCATTCCTACCCAGGTCTGAAGCCCGTTGACCGCACCTGCGGAAGAGTCATCGCATGTGCGGTTCCGCAAAAGCGGACATTCAATCGCAGATGCGAAACTTGAGGGGATTGCCTTTCTCCACAGATGCGGAACTTGTCGTCACAGAAGCGATACCGCATATGTGGATCACTAACCGTAGATGCGGACCCAGTGCATGTGACTTCTTTCCGCAGATGCGGTCTTGCCCTTCGCAGATGCGAAGTCGCATATGTGAACAGTGTTCCGCAGATGCGGAATCACTGAAGAATTTTGCACTTATGTTGCTCTTTTTGCTCAATTCTTCTTCAATTGAATTCAAATCACTTCATGGCATCATTTACTTGGAAATCTAACAATATACACCATAAACAACCTCATATTATAATTAAAGGACACAAAATCTAAAGAAAAGAGACTAGAATGAGTGGTAAAATCACCACCCATCAACACCTCCAACTTAAAGCTTTTGCTTTTCCTCAAGCAAATAAAACCCAACAATTCAATGAGGTTCTACCATTTAAAGCACAAGTAGTACTGCTCTCATTTACAAATCACATTCTCCAATTAAGCACCATACTTATGGATTTGGTTGGTACTAATAATTAGGCTCAAGCATATGAATCTTAACCAAATAACTCCCTTATTTAAGAACAACTTCAAGAAATGCAAAGTATTTTCAAAATAATCAAATGATAACAATAAGCCTCAAGAAGTGACTCAAAAGTACTAGTCTACTACATATGCTCAATTAGTGATTTCCCGATACATCAATGTCACCAATCCATCCTAATTCATGTTCCCTTACAAGAAAGAAAGTCCCAAAATCACCATATTTACAATAATAACACAAGGGACAAATGCACAAAGATACTCACTCTCAACAAAGAATTCAAGTGTTACAAAATATCATGTCATAAGCTTGCCCTTATTTTAATTCGCTGCATATTCAAGAACATTCGGTTGGAGATCCCATAAGGACTTTTTAAGCTTGTAATTTAGGTTTAGGGAAGGATTGGATAAGCATTTGGGATACAAGTGACTACACCCTCCTTGAACACTACTCACATTTATCTTTCTTTTTGCACTTTGCTTCTTTTCAAACCACATAGTCCTTATTGGCATCTAGTTACCAACATAGAGCCACCTTAAATACCTCTCTAATTTTCTCAAGACTCCATATATATATATATATATATATATATATATATATATATATACACATTTGTTTTTTTGTTTTTTTAGCTTGAGTAATTTCATATGAACACTTTGAGGTATATGTTTCTACACTCAATTTACAACCTAATTAATTTCCAACTTGACACCAACACCCCCAACTTAGGTTTTTAACCTCATTCTCAATATTCAAGGAGGTACGGGTTCAAAAGAGGGAATTATTTCACAAAAGGGTAAAGGTTTGTAATGAGGTGGCCAAAGAAAAGGTTAAAGGCTCAAATAGGGTAAACTAGTGATAATATTTATGCAATGGTAAGCTTGAAAGGCTAAAGATGATTTTCAAACATCACAAAGAATGCTTAAGGTCATTCCTCCAACCAAATATAACTAACATTAGCATTGAAAGACCAACCGGTCAAGTTCTAGATGATAGAAATAAACACAAGAATTATTTATACAAAAACACATGGCACATGAACTAATCAAGATGGATCAATTTTACTTCTTAATAAGAGAATCTAGAGAAATATCATGCCAACTAATGGGCAAAGAGTCACCAAAAGAACCAAAAAGTTATCACAAAAATTATTCTTCCCCATGCAACTTACTTTTTTCAATTTAAAACCAATATTCGGAGGGGTATTCTTAATTCACACTTCACATACAGGAGACTAATTTTATTAGTACCAAATAATCCAAAAGTCTCCACATAAAAAAGCAAGACTAATTCCCTTAAGAAATGACATCCATCATAGAGAAAAGATACTCGGTTCAACACAAAAATGTTCCTCGGGAAAGAACCGTAGCATAAAAAAAACCCAAGGAAATAGTACTAAAGAACTAAAAATAATCTAAATGAAGATTACTAAAGAAGATAAAATAAAAATTAACGAAATAACAATAAAAGAACAAAACTACTAAAGAAAATAATAAAACAAAAGCAACTAATACTAAAGGAGAAAAATTAACATAAACTAAAAACTACTAAAGAAAATAAGTAAAGAAAGAAAAATAAAATAGAATAACAACAGTGACTAATCTGCAAATATACAACCAATCACCACTACGCTCGGCAAGAGCACATGATAATCAATAACAAAACAAGCCCGACAATGGCACACATTATCCATACCACTAAACAAACCCAGCAAGGGCACATATATAGCATCAATGTACGAGTATAGTATACTCCCTAAATCCACCCCCCACTAAAAACATTGTAGTGTCATCACTGCACAATATCAGAATAAAATAAGAGTAGTTTGAGGGTCTCCCTGAGGGCTGCATCAGACTAGCAGACTGCGGGAGAAGGGATAATCGCTGCTGCTGAGAACTCTCGCACTCGTCCTCAGCATCATCGTCTTCATCATCATCATCACTCGACATGAAAGAGTACTCCTCACTATCCTCAACATCTGCAACAGGTATCTGCTTGTTCGACTGCCCCCATTTGAAGATGGCTTTGATGCCTCTCCACATTTTGATCATAAACTTGCCCTTCTTATTGTTTCTCGCTTTCTCCTTTTCAAAGTCCAACTGAAGATCTACATGTTCCTTGGCCAAGTTTCTATAGGCGGCCTCGAGTTTGCCAACAGATGCTGCAATCTTATCCTGAGACTCTGCCTGGTTTTTCTGTGCATCTAAGTAGGTCTTCATGTCATCCCTGGTGAAGTACTCGGGCATAGGCTGTGAGTGTGAGGGCCCACGAGGGAGTTGTGAAACTAAGTCACGAATGGAAGCAAGCTGAGAATTTAGCATTCCAAATGGTCCCTCGGCCTGAGCAGTTTGTGAGGAGGACCCCTCACCTACAGCAATCTCCATTTTCCTCTTCTTTCTCTTTAGCACACTGCCTTATCCTGTCACTCTCAATGGGTGAAATGGCTTGTTTGCCGATATCAAATGATCTCTATCCCATTTCTCAACATGTGCACGCCGGCACAACTCTGTAATCAATGATGTAAACATAAATGACGTGCCACCTTGAAGCACATACTCCTTCAGCTCCCGAACAATGTAGTGACCGACATTCATAGGAATTCCATCAAGGATGCAAGAAATTATCAAGGCCCTGATATATGGGACATCAGACACATTCCCACAAGGAGACACTCTGCTCGCAATGATATACAACCACATTTTTGCTTCGCTGTGAAATCACCACATTTGATTCCTTTTTTCTTTGTATCCTAATTTACTCTATGACCTGGAGGACAAAGCTTTACGACTAGCCAATCGCCGTTGCCACATGTATCTCTTCCTTGCATTGGCTCGAACGGATGATTTGGGAGGCCATAGACATCATTTATCTCTTCAACTCCGAATTTCACAAGCTTTCCCTTTATTTTAATTTCATGGTTTTGGAAATGTGTACGCCTTAGATTACCGTAAAACTCTCTGACCCATTCCTCGTTGGCCTTGCATGGAGTGGGGATGAAGCAGATCCAGCCACTTGAAACTAGCCGGCCATGGAAATCCAGTAGGAGCTCGGCCACTTTTTCATTGACAATCCCTTTCTCAAGTTTTAAATTCTTCGTGAGGAGATCATCATAATACCGGGCTTGGCACGCAGAAGAAATGAATCTATTAGCATCATAGTTCGAATCCTCAGTCGTTTCTTCAATTTCGTGATCCCACGTGGGATTTTCATTCGTGTTTGGATCTATGTTAAGCTCAAAGTACCTTCAAAAAAATCAAAACCATGTTACCTGAGAATTTAGAGTCATGTTAAACAATTCAAAAAATGCAATTAGGCCAAAGAATCAAGACGAATAGGCCCCGGAAGCTCCAATTGCAAAGCTACTGGAATTGCATAATCTGCCCATTTTTAGCACCTACGGAGGTATTCTCACAGGTGTTGTTGCGCATTTGTGAGACTCATATCGCACCTGCGAAAATCCCTACCTGTCTAGAAGTCACACCTGCGAAGAAGGCATCGCAGGTGCGAGGCTGCATCTGCGGCACTTTTCCGCTTCTGCGTTGTTCATCAAGGGTTCCAAAACGCCAGAATTTTTTGACTTTTTTTTTCTTAAACATGATTTTGGAACCTAATTTATACTCAAGACTTCTAAATTAGTGCAATACAAGTTTTTACAACTTGATTAACATGATTTCAAGGCACTTAGCAACAACATTTCTTTTGGACAATTTGTCGAACATATTATGGCAGAGATAATGTTATGTTTCTTCAATCTACTTTGGTACTCAGACTTTCCAAAAATTTGTTCTTCATTGTTAACAGCACACACAAACCTACTTTCAACCAAATTCATCACCCTAATATCAACATTAGTCAGAGGGAAATGGGGAATCGGGGGAAGCGGCCATGGGAACACAGAAATGATGATGAAGAAGAAGAAGAAGAAAAGAGAAGTAGATGAGAGGAGTAGATGAGAGATACCTACGTTGTATTGTGTAAGAACTCAAGATTTATGTGATGCAGTGATTGCTTTGTGTGAGAGATGAGAGATGAGAGGTATTGTTGATTTTGGGGATAAATTAGAGTTACCTGATGAAATGAGGGATTGGATTTTTAATTTTCCCGAATTGCGCACCTACGAGAAAAGTAGCAATTATGCAAAGACGCTTCTGCATTAAAACTAACGCACCTGCGAAATGTTCGCATCTGTGCCTCATATCTTCGCTGTTGTGGAAGCGCACCTGCGTGTGCCTTGACCGCAGGTGCAGTTACACCTAGGTTCAACAGGCCAATTCTAGGCAGCTACTGCTTTGAGTAATTCCAACACCCCAAACTTCTTAATTCAACTCCAAAAAATCTAAACCTTGGCAGATTAGTCAAAAATAATATTCTAAGCTACTCCAAAAAAGAAAATTTCAAAAAACACTAAAAATTTAGAAAATGATGGGTTGCCTCCCACCAAGTGCCGCATTTAATGGCGTGGCACGACGCGGATCAACTTTACCACTTTTCTCGCCACTTGGACGATATGAACTGGGCACCTAGCTTGGAATCAAGCTTGTGACCACGAGTGGTGGGCGGGTGCTAAGTTGATGATCAAGCCAAACTTTAATTTCTTCATTTTGTGTTTCTTGGTTTTCATGTGAGGAATGTAATTTTGCCTTGTTGTTCCTTCAAATTGTAAAATGTATGGCCTTTGAATTTCCTCCTCGCAATCCCTCATTGCCTCGGGTAGTTAAATTCCCATATCACCACACAATTCTAATGTTGAAAAATGCTTGGAATGTGACTTCAAACCTCCACATTGCAATTCTTCCGGGATTTTGACATCCTCTTTTTCCCCCGGACTAGAGTCGATCTCAACCATATTTTCATTTACCCCAGTTGACTCTAGTTCCATATTTTTCTCGGCATCACTAACACTCATGGAGTCGGTTATAGGATGTTCAAATCTTGATTCCTCAAAGTAAAGCTCACTTTCTTCCTTGGAGTTGGACTCTTCTTGACCTCCTTCCACACTTTCAAATTGATAGGCATAATGAGCCTCAATCAATGATTCCATTTGCTTTTCTAAGGTGCGGATATCATCATCATTTTGAGTCAAGCCTTGTTTCAAGTCCTCGAGTGCAAAGCTTTGTTTCTCCTCATTTTTAAGAATAGCCTCCAACATGAACATCATTTTCTCATTTTGAGCATTTGAGGGTTCTTCTTGGTTTTGATCAAGTGCCAAGGAAGGATTTCCGGCTTCCACATCTAAGGAAAATTCTTGTTTATCATTCACTTCCGAGGCTTTTTGGACCTCTAAAGCTTCAAGCATTTCTTCCATTTGTGAGTTCAACCTTTCAAACGCCAAGTCACTTTGGAGACTATTCTCCAAAATCTCCCCCAAGGCATTTTGCTCTTTGTTTCCTCCTTCAAGTAAGCATTCCATCATAAGGTTGAACTCTCCATTTCGACCATGCTCAATTTCTTCCACAACCTGACCCCTATAATTTTCATCACAAAAAGTAGAATCATCATAGCGGGGGCTTGGGGAAGGGAAGGACAAATAAGCACAATCATCCCAATGACCATTATGACGACCACACTTATCACACCCATTCATGGGTTTGAGATTGTGCGCAAAATCCACCCCTGGAGAATTTAAACAATTTTGCCACGAGTGTGGTCCTCCACAATAAGGACAAGGGTCATAAAAGTATGAACATCTACCATCCGACCAATTTCCATTATATGATGCCATTTTTTTTATTAAAAAAACTAAGAAAATTAACAATAAAACAAATAGGAAGATAAACAAGATAAGAAAATAATTACATAAATATTCAAAAGTTTGGACCAAAGCACTTACGCTTACTTCCCAAACAACCTAAATTACGCCAAATTATTCCCCGTCAACGGCGACAATTTTGATGACGTCCAAATCCATTACTAAAAAGTAAATGGACACGGTCGCATGCAATATAATTTACCTAACTACGAGTCGAGGTCGAATCCCATAGAGAACAATATGTAGGCGATTAGGAATATAAGAGAATATCACTTGTTATGAAATGCCAAACACTTTGAAATATGATTGTGAAAATCTTATAGCTAAATGCGATAATGTAAACTAACCTAGAAAGCAAGTAAAATGATCAATAGCTACAAGTGTGGATGCATCGAGAATTACCCTCAAGTAGCGATCCAATGTATTTCACGATTTTACAAATATGAGCGCGTTTATGTTGATTAGCCAAGGGTAACAATTCTAAATTAGCTTCTTCCGAAGACTAATAAGACTTCCTAATTGAATTATCCCTAAAAAATTAAGAGATTAAGCACACCCAGATATGGCTACAAGTAGTTAAATTCTATCCCTAGGTAGAATCTATAAAATGAGGGTTACACCCTCATGTTCTTGTTAATTAATCTTTCCCAACCCCAAATAATCTGCACTGTTCATTAAGGGTTCCAAAACGCCAGAATTTTTTGACTTTTTTTTTTCTTAAACATGATTTTGGCACCTAATTTATACTCAAGACTTATAAATTAGTGCAATACAAGTTTTTACGACTTGATTAACATTATTTCAAGGCACTTAGCAACAATATTTCTTTTGGACAATTTGTCGAACATATTATGGACAGAGATAATGTTATGCTTCTTCAATCTACTTTGGTACTCAGACTTTCCAAAAATTTGTTCTT
>ML319200.1:0-21062 GCA_005239505.1 Nicotiana paniculata
ATTTTCAATTTTTAGTTTTTTCTTTTGTTTAAGAAGTAAAATTCAATAAAAATACTAAGACAAAAATAATAATTAACTAACTCTAGACTAACAAATATATATATATATATATATATATATATATATAAGAAAAATGAAATATTTACATACAATTTAATGACAATAAAAAAATACCATAGCGTATATGAATTTTTTTTTTGTAATTTTTAATATTTTCTTAAATAAAACCTATTAAGAGTAAGAAAAAAATTTGAAATATCAACGTTAGACCTACAAGAAATATTTACACAAAAATAGTATAAAATTCGAGTGTGGTCAAAAATTAGTTGTTCACAGCATGCCCCTCTTTGCTTGGAAACATGAAGAGTTTTCAGGCAAAGAAAATGAACAAGGTGAATGATTTTTTACCTCACTGTTATTAACAAGGAAGAGAAGATAAAAGAAAGGGATGTGATCGAACCTTGGTTTTAGGCAGCCTACATATCCCGGGTTATAAGGGAATCAGGTCATGTGTAGTTCGAGTGGAAGAAGGATAATGGAGTGTAGATAGAGAGTCGAGTGAAGTTCCATCGAGGTTCCGACCCGCAGTTCATACTATTACATCAATATGAAAAGAAAAAATTACATACTCTTGAATCTAAGAGTTACAAAATTCCTATCCAAATGCCATATGGAGTCTTGTTCTTGATTCTTGACTTGCTTCCTTCATTGACTTTAGATTGAAACTTGATGCTCTCCGATATAACAGACTATGAAATTATTCTCACAGGCTTTTTTCTTGATCAACTGATGAGAAGATAGATCTTGATACTCTATGTCTCAACATACATTATGTCAAAGCTGGTTGCGGCTGGTATTGAGATCAAACATTTTATTTTCTCCGGTAAAAGCTGAAATCTTATTTTTTTTCAATTCCAATCCGTGCTTTGCAGGAAAACCTACAAGCCATCACAAACAAACAAAATGAACAAAATTTTTCTGTCTCAGTTTGCGCTAGGAAATTTTTGTGAGTTATTGAAAACACATTAAATTATCTTTGCTATTGGAGAATAAAGAATTGAAAAAGAAATATTTTTTTATTTTAAATAATAGGGGATGTCGTACCCAATGTTAACAAGAATTAAGGAAACCGGGGATGTAGTACCATGTGTTGACGATAAGATGAGGCTCGTGGAACTCTAGGATGCTACTAGGGAATTTCGTACTCTATGTTGGCAATAAAATGCAACCAGGGGATGTAGTACCCTGTGTTTGGAAATGAGATGAGGCTCGTGGATCTCTGAGATGCTACTGGGGAATGTCGTACCTATGTTTGCAACAAAATGACGTTCGTGGCGCTCTGAAATGCTACTAGGGAATGTCGTACCGTATGTTGGCAAAAGGTACATCCAAGGGATGTAGTACCCTATGTTGGCAATAAGATGAGGCTCGTGGAACTCTGAGATGCTACTAGGGAATGTCGTACCGTATGTTGGCAAAAGGTACATCCAAGGGATGTAGTACCCTATGTTGGCAATAAGATGAGGCTCGTGGAACTCTGAGATGCTACTAGGGAATTTCGTACCCTATATTGGCAGAAACTAATGCGGCCAGGGAATGTAGTACCCTATGTTAGAAATAAGATGAGGCTCGTGGCTCACTGATATGCTACTAGGGAGTGTCGTACCCTATGTTAGCAACGATAAATACAACCAGGGAATGTAGTACCCTGTGTTGGAAATAAGATGAGGCTCATGGCTCGCTGAGATGCTACTAGGGAATGTTGTACCCTATGTAGGCAGAAAATAAATGCAGCCATGGGATGTAGTACCTTGTGTTGGCAATAAGATGAAACCAGTAAATGTAGTACCCTGTGTTGGCAATAAGATCATGCTTGCAGCGTTCTGTGATGCTACTAGGGAATGTCGTACCCTATGTAGGCAGAAAATAATGCGACCAGGGATGTAGTACCCTGTGTTGACAATAAGATGAGGCTCTTGGCTCTCTAAGATTCTACTAGGGAATGGCGTATCCTCTGTAGGCAGAAAAAATACAACTAGGGGATGTAGTACCCTATGTTAGCAATAAGAAATGCAACCAGGGGATGTAGTACCCTGTGTTGGAAATAAGGTGAGGCTCATGGCCCAATGAGATGCTACTAGGGAATGTCGTACCCTATGTTGGCAGAAAGTATTGCAATCAGGGGATGTAGTACCCTGTGTTGACAATA
Source organism: Nicotiana paniculata (assembly GCA_005239505.1). Classification (NCBI taxonomy): domain Eukaryota; kingdom Viridiplantae; phylum Streptophyta; class Magnoliopsida; order Solanales; family Solanaceae; genus Nicotiana; species Nicotiana paniculata. The sequence goes on from ML319200.1 coordinate 2,210, forward strand.
AGATGCAGCCAGGGAATGTAGTACCCTGTGTTGGCAATAAGTAATGCGACCAGGGGATGTGGTATCCTGTTTTGAAGATAGGGTATTGATTCCCTATAATGAAACTAAGAATAAAATGATTACATGTATATTAGAAGAAAACTAAGGATTTGAGAACTTCACTTGGTGGTGTTCGTCTTTTCACGAACTGTTTCCTAAAATTGTGTTATTCCTGTTCTAAACAAAGGAAAATTTGTTAGTTGTAAAATGGTGGTCGGTTTTTGGCCTTGATTTCTTGGGCGACTTGACCTTGCGTCCATTACACTTGTTAGAAAAACTGACTCTATCGATAGTCGTACAAATTGCTTGGAGATTCTGTCATTACTTTCTGGAGATCTTCTTTCTCAACATCAAAACCTGACTATTTTGTGCCTTTCACCATTTGTGTTATGGTGCAAACAACCTTGCTCCCAGAACAACTTTTAATTGAGTAACTTTTGTTGACCCTTGACACATTGTTCAGTCCTTCAAGCCTTTTGCTCATCAGGAAAAATCAAATATGGCTTTATGCCTTTGCCTATGTTGTTCATGCCCAGAAAGTTTTGCTTCATATAACAGGTAAACTGTAACTAATTTTGCGGCCTCTTCTTTGCTTTGCTTTGATGAAACTAGACTGAAAGAGACTCAAAATAATAGTACGAAAGAAAACAAGAAGGTGAACTAATAGGTATTACAACTTAATCAAGAAGTGTACCTTTTAGAGAAGAAAAATAAAAATAAGAAGGACTTATCTGGAGGAATATGCTGACTTCAATGAACATGATATGCACTTTGGACTGGATGCCCGATCCGTCTGAACCATCTAATTCTCAAAATTTGTTGTAAACTTCACTTTGAAATTGAGTTCTTTGTCTTAACCATGCTCGTGCCAGGATATATGAAGGCCTAAATTGATCAATGATGCCCTTTGTGGGTTTTCACCAATTGACCTCTCTCATTTGCATTTCTCTCAACTCACTATTGCCTTATAGTGTCCGTGAGGGTTTTCACCAATAAGACTCTCTCATTTTAATTTTCTCTTTATAATGGATGAGGCATCATCGTAGTATACCAACTTAGCATTCTCGAAAGTTGACCAGAAGGTCTTAACAGGGAAAGGTAAAAAGAACTATTCAACTTAATTACAACTTTTGGAACCATTTTGACGGAAAAAATATCGAAAAATAAAATAAAATCATGCCCCAGTTTCTTTGAATACAGGGAAATGTGAATTTTTGTTTTAGTATGAACGAACCCCAAAGTGAGGCTGCCTACATATCCTTTTGGAATCAGGTCGAATGTAGTTCAATTAACATGAACTTGTTTTGATGATGATTTTTTTTTGATTTTTTTATTTCTTTTTTTTTTTTACTTTTTTTTATTAAGTACATTGGTTTCAGAAGAAGGGAAAACAAAGAAATAATATAAGCAAGGCTTCAAAGGGCTAACTAGAGTTGACCAGTGTTTGGATAGCGAGAATAATAACTTTTCGTCATCCCAACCTGAGAATGCTAAGTATACAAATGCCCCCACAGAGGCATGTCAGGCATAGTATCTCTTGGCCGCATCTGCATTGGCGGATATATTTGCTACCTTTCCTTCTATATCTGCGAAGTGTAAAGCTCCTTTTGACAATACTTTCTTGACGAGGTAAGGACCTTGCCAATTCGGGGCGAACCTTCCTTTTGCTTCTTCCTGGAGCGGAAAGATACGTTTCAAAATAAATTGTCCTACCTCAAATTTTCTTGGGCGCACTTTATTATTGTAAGTGCATGCCATTGTTTGTTGGTATAATTAACCAAAACAAATTGCCGCCAAAATCTTTTCATCAATTAAACTCAACTGTTCCAATCGGGACTTGACCGAGTCAGTGTCTTCGATTCCTGCTTCAATAATGATTCGGAGAGAGGAAATCTCAACTTCATGATTCATTATTTCGAGATTAGACAATTTTTTAAGATCTGGGATGAATTCCGTATGCATGTCATATTTTAAAGCCAACATGAACGAAACTGAAAAGGATAAGAAATTAACAAAAATTAGGAAAAGGAAAAGATAGAATTTTACTAAGAAAATGGAACTTCGTTTCATTGAATTTGAAAGGGTAGAAGGGCTAACATCAAAGCAAAGAAATTAAACTAAAATATCTGGATTACAACCCTTAAAATAATCCAAATACAGAAAAAGCAACAAAACAGACTACCAAGGCTCCTTCATGATGGGAAGAGGAGTTGCTTCCCAGTTGTGAGCGAGGTATCTAGACCAATGAGCTGAACACTTGCACGGATGAGTCCCTCACCAACTTGAACCATATTGATCTCATAGAACATCTCCTTGAGACCCTGTCAAACTTCATCATTGTCATCCTGTATGGATCCTTCCACTTTTTTTTTTTTCCGATTTTTGAAAATGCCTGACCCGCTTTGAATTGATTGTGTGGTCGCCTTAAGAGATGCCTGACTCAAGATTTTTCCCAACTTCATGCCATTCTCATCTATTTTACCAATCTTAATCGCCTCAGGGAAAGGTTTACCAATGGTGACCAACATGTAATGGAGGTAATCAGGATCCCGAGCTTGGAGAAAATAGTCAATATTTTATGCCTCTTTCGTTGGTGGTTTGACCCTAGCGGCCTGCTCTCTCCACTTGATTGCATATTCTCTAAAGATTTCTGTTGGTTTCTTCTTTATGTTGACAAGAGAGGATCGGCCTGGAACTATATCAATATTGTAGTGAAATTGTTGGATAAAATCTTGAGCCATGTCGTTTCAAACGTGCCAGTGAGAGATGTCTTGATCTATGAACCACTCTGATGCAATTCCTGCCAAAATTTCCCCAAAATAAGCCATAAGTAATTCTTCTTTACCTCCTGCTCCCCTTAATTGGTTACAATACCTCTTCAAATGGGCCACAGGATCACCGTGACCATAGTACTTGTCAAACTTGGGGGTCTTGAAGCCAGGTAGCAAATAAACATGGGGGAACATGAATAGATCTTTAAACGCAACACTTTTGTGTCCTCCCAAACCCTGTATGTTTCTCATGGTTTGTTCCAAGCTCTTCATTTTTTCTGGTCATTTCCTCTTGTTCCATATTCTTTTCGGGCTTTTCGATCTCAATTAGGACTACATTTTGAGGAGTATGCTTGTATGAATCTGGAACCTTGAAAGTCAGTTCTGGAGAGTAATGTTGGGAATCATGAGCATTCAGCTGTGAATCATTGTTGAGCTTTTGAGCGAGAGTCGGTTTAGGAATAGTGAAAGTAGGGACAATGGGTACAGTAGGTGGGTCATTTTTTAGGGATGCGGTTGGAGGACGTGGAATGGAGGTACTGGGGATAGTGGGAAGGTTAATGCTCGGACTGAATCCAGGTTGGTACAATGGGTTACTTGTTATGGAGAGGGGCACTTGATTTGCAATTGACACATTATGAAGATTATCCGAAGGCCCTGTGGGTAGTGAGGGCGGTACATGTCCATTCACCCAAGCTTGGTACATCTCTGCCAATTGTTGTTTCAACACTCTTACTTCTTCAACCAGTCCCGAACCTTGTTCGGCCAATTGTCCGTGGACATCATCATTATCTGACTCATTCTCACTATTGTTTGTCATTCTATTTTTTCCTTTTGGTCTCGTGTTGTAAGGGTGAGTCGCCAGTTTAAACCATAAACTAACCACCTCTGTTAAACTTTATCTTTTTTGTGACAAACAACAAACGTGTTAGAGTAAGGCATTCTGCAGATATTAATCACATATTGTATGTCATGCACCTAATGCCTTTTTCATTTCTAAAATTATCTTGGAAGGCTTCATGCTTCATCCCGGATTATTAATTTATTTCCTCTTGAATTTAACGCTCTTTTTCTTTCCTTTTTTTTCATTTCTTATTAGTTATGGCTATGATCGCATCCGATGAGGATTGCATACATATCATGATGCCGCATGAATCAGACCATTACGTAGTTCAGGGAGATCAGGAATAAATTAAATAAACTAACTTTTTTTTCGAATGAAAGATTTCTAAAATGAAAGAAAATATTTTGTAAAAATCTGGAGAGAGGTGAGAGTATTTTAGAGAGAGAAAGAGGGAACCTAGCCTCCTAATCATCAATCTTTCACAAATACTATAGAATCAATCTTGCTAATCTCTAGCTCACTATCTTCCGGGTAAGTCCTACTACTAATATTTCATATGTGAGATTATGAGATCAAAAATGTAATGTGGGGTTAGAAATAGGCCATGCATGTGATTAACTTACCATAACCTAGTAAAAGGAAGTAAGTTAGAGTAATCTTTCACTAAAAAGGGTTTATTAATCTAAGGGATCACATAGTGTTGATAAAATTCCCAAATGAGTTCATGATTCCTAATTCTAAGTTTAACATGTCATCTTGTAAATTAGATGGAAGGCGATAGAAGGCCGGTGGTTTGAGAATAGATATTAAAGGGGAAATTCCGACTCGAGGTATGTATGGCTAACTTTAATCTTTGAAGAGTCACCTTGTTGGTGTCCGAGCATTTGGTATGAGTTTCTTGCTTGAGCATATGTGAATTGATTTTTCTAATGTGTTGAGACGTAGGATTCTATTCTTTGATTGTCCTAGTTGATTTCCATGCCACCATGCTATATGAGATTGTGAAAATGGTGATTCCTTGTGCTTACTCTATCATGTGCAAAGCTTGTTAACTGTTGAATACCTCGGTATGAAAGGATGTACTACCAAAAGAAATAAATGATAACGAATCCAATCATTGAATGTATCTAAGTTCTCAACGTTGTGTAGTAAATAATGGAAAGTAAACGCGGATAAACTAATTGAGCTATATGTTGATGGCATACCGTATATGACTCACTGTTTGATAAACATTTCTGTGGCCTTGATTTCATATGGTTATTTGGTTGTTACGAATGAATATCCTTGATGATGAGAATCTTTGTGATTGAGTTGTTGGTTGATGTTGCTATTAAATACATTGTTGAACGTATCAAAGTGCTAAAGTCTGTGTAGCAAATGATGTAAGTATGGACTGATTTTATTGAGTTAAATGATTGTGGCAACACCATATATGAATTACTGATTGGTAAGGATCATTTTGCCTTGATTTCACATAGTTATTGGTTGATATAAACTTATGTTCTTCATGATGAAGATCCTTGTGATTTAATTGTTGGTGGTTGTTGCTGTGAAATGTGATTGTACGGTGGGATCGGGTTGTGCACCGCAACACGAAGTAATAAGGGTGGAGAGGTAATAAGGGAGAAATGCGATTATACGGTGGGATCGGGTTGTGTGCCACAACACGAAGTAATAAGGGTGGAGAGGCAATAAGGGTGAGATGTGACTGTACGGTGGGATCGGGTTGTGTGCCACAACACGAAGTAATAAGGGTGGAGAGGCAATAAGGGTGAGATGTGACTGTACGGTGGGATCGGGTTGCACGCCGCAACAGATGAAAAATTGAAATGAGTAACTGTGAAACCTTCATTGTGATTTTCTGTATTTCTGTGTGGTATTTGTTTGGTTTCCCTGACTGTCTTCTATTTGTGTATTGTTTGATTCTACTTAGAATGAAGCTTGTTCATACATACTACTACTATTCAATGGTACTAATGTCCCTTTTACAGGGGGCGCTACATCTTTTACATGGATGTAGGTGGTTCTATAGCAGGTAGTTCCGACCGCCGATAGTGGTGCCTCCTATTCATCCTTTCAGCAGTTCTGGTGAGCCCCTTTTCCTCTCAGGGCCGTGTGTAGTCTATATCATCTTCTTTTGTATATGTTGTGTCTTTAAAGGTATAGCCGGGGCCTTGTCGCCGGCAAATCTAAGTAAACTCCTAGTATTCTTAGAGGCTCCGTAGACACTATGTGGGTTGTATATATATATGTTGGGAAGTAGTTGTATTTACTCGTAATCGTCGACTGAATCGGAAATGTTGCATGTAGCTTGTATCTTTTGGGATTATCAAATGCTAAAATGTTAAAAGGAGAAATGAACTTAAGTTGTAAGTCCATGCTTTGATTTAATTTGCTATTTCATATGTAATGTTGTATATCATAAACACAGTGTAACGCATTGGGCAGGAAAGGAAATCCAAGTCCGCTTGACGGGGATCATCCGGTTTGGCGCCGGTCTCGTCCCTCGGTTTTGGGGCGTGACAAAATCGGGTTGTGATAGCCAACCATTCCAAAAATAAAAAAAGAACTTCCCAACAAAAGTTCAAGAAACAAACTAAGTCTTAAAATAACACTATGGGGCAGAATCCAAAGCAGTACTATCTCAGCAGGAGTTTCCTTAGCTTTTGAAATCTCAGCAGTCAAGTCAAAGCCTTCCTCGCTAGCCTCCATCAAAGTCTCGAGGTGCGTGTTAAAAAAACACCAGCTTACGTCAAGAGTTTATTTATCTTCAAGGGCCTTATAATCTTTCTCTCATTGCTCAATTTCAGTCTTCAACTATCCTCTTTCAGTCAAAGAAGCATCATAATAAGCCTTCGAAGGTTCCAAGATCCAAATTCCCAAACTTAGGGATCGTGATGGCGCCTAACATCACACTTGCTAGGCAAGCCAATGTTAGAACTTAGTTAATTAATTTCCATTAAACCTACTTAATTATAACAGAACAATTCAAGATAAACTAAAATTTATTTCTTCCATTGCATAAATCCACGAATAAAATAATAAATAAATAATTAAACCGAGCCTCTAACTAAATAAAAAACCATAAGACTACCCAGGTCCTGGTGTCACAATTCATGAACCATTAGGAGTACTACAATTAATGAACTGAAATAAATAATGTAACTACTTTGAATGTAATAAAAAGGTATCTATAAAACTAAGAGAAGACGCCAGGAATCTACGAACGCCAGCAGATCTACCTCGCCTCCGAATGGATGATGTCGGCTACTAAGATCTCCTAACGCTGGTCGATACCTGGATCTACACAAAAGAGTGCATAGTGTAGTATCAGTAGAACCGACTCCATGTACTGAATAAGTGCCGAGCCTAACCTCGACGAAGTAGTGACGAGGCTAAGGTGGGGCAATGTAACATAACTTGTAACAATGTATATATAACAAGGCAAGAAAACGATTATACAAAGCAAGAACAATATAAACTATAACAGTAAATAAAATAACTCAGTTGCCTTTTCCAGGCCTTAGCTATAACCAAAATCCTCAAATAAATTTTCAAAATTCCAAATCTTGACTTTTAAAATAAGGTAAGAGTAAAATACGTAAAATAGTAGGGTAAAACGGTAATTTTTTCAAATCTTTGCTTTCTCTTGGAAAATCAGTAAACATAGGTGTCCTCCCTTATTGCTCATTGTTGCGGCGTGCAACCCGCCCCCACCTGTCCACCTTTATTACACCTCCCTATATACCACCCTTATTACACCTGTTGCGACGTGCAACCCGATCACACATGTCCACCCTTATCACTCATTGTTGCGGCGTGCAACCTGCTCCCAACAGACATATCATATCAATTTATTTATTTATGAAAACTTTCACAATTCAGGCCAAGCCTATCATAACATTTTTTTCTCAACAATTGTAAATAGAGAATGATAAAACTCATAAACTTCATCAAATATCATCTCATAATGAAACCAACCAGAACATATGTAAATATCGTAAGATTATCATCCAGCTCAATCCTTATGTGTCATAACAAAACTCAAGGGAACGGCGAACACTTTCAACATATTTGTAACAATACTTGGCAATAATTTAATGGAACCAAATAGCCATGTAAACCTCAATGATAATAAAAAAATTAAGCCAGGAAGAAAATAAATGGGAAACGGGGAAGGGATCATGTTAAATAAGAAATTTAGTAGTGCATAGGTACCCGTCACCTCACCTATACACCACACACAAGCAATTTCACATAAAAATCAGGTCGGGGACTCATATTCCCTCAAGTCAAGGTTAAACCAAGCACTTACCTCGATCTCATAAGCAATTCACTGCTCTAGCACTGTCTTTCCTTTAGAATTTGCTTCTAATCCGCTCAAATCTAATCACAATTTGTTCAATTTTATCAATCATAGCCTAAAGGAATCAACTTTATTGAAAAACAATGGTCAAAAGCCCGAAACAAGAAATACAAAGTGGTATACATACAAGAGTCTCCCAAGAGCATCAATTTTATCTTTGCCAGAGCTGGCAGCAGCACCGCCACGGGCTCCTGATCTTTCGTTATTGTCCCATCCTTTCCCTCTTCCTCTACCACTGGTGCCATTGATTAAGAAACATAATTTTCCAATTGATGATTGAAACTTTACAGAAAAACTTTTCAACAAAAGAAGAAGAAAACATTTTACCTTCGATTGGAATGAGCAAAGCAGAGGAGGATGAAGAAGGTTGGTAGAAACCCGAGCTGTTCATGGAAGAAGTAAAAGAAGGGAAACCACTTGGTTGAAAATTAAGTAAAAAGAGTGAGGAGATTCAAAAAATTATCTCACCATCCAAATTTGGTAAAAATCAAAAACCTCTCATAATTAACTATTACAAAATTTCATCCACTGCATTACCAACAAACCAACCCAATTTACTCACAGTTCCAGAAACACCAAAACCTTAATGAACTTTTCCCCAAATCAAGAAACTCCCCTCATTAAAATCTGTTTTAAAGTAAACAACTTTATGAAAATAAAGCCTTAACTTCAAGGCCCTTTTTTTTACCAATCAATGCAATAATCACCCACCTCTCATCTCCCAGATCTAACACCCCTACCCTACCCCATACCCCTCCCCAATAAGACAAAAACCAACTTTTCCCAAAAAGAATAGAAATATACTTTACTTACCAATTTAACAACATAGTCACCAGTTATTTGTCAGCTTTTGCACTGTAATGATAAAAATTAGGGTTCATTAACTTTACTCAGAGCTTTTTATACCGAGGTTAATCCATTTCATTAATTACAGTCTTGTTTGACTATGTTCTTGATCTCCCAACCACCCCTTAAAACTCAACCTCTTCTCTGTTAGTCCACTTCCNGTCTTGATCTCCCAACCCACCCCTTAAAACTCAACCTCTTCTCTGTTAGTCCACTTCCAATCTTCATTAATCTTTCTTCTGTCTAAACCAAAGCCGAAGAAACCCCCCACAATGTTTAAAAAGGAGAAAAAGAAAAGTAATTACTACTACTACTACCATTTTGTTCCAACAACAATAACCAGTCCCTCCAAGAAACCAGAAGATTCCCATAAATATAGCACTAAAGTTCCATACCCTCATCACCACCAACACTATAGCCACCCTTTTTCTTTTTCTTATCTCCATTCCCACTATCACAACCAATCCTTCATTTGAACCCTAACCCTAAGCTTTTTCCAAGGAAATTTGGTAGTTTCCTTTGAAGACAAGAAATACCCAAAGTGGGTATTGCTCAAATCTCCAAGATTTGGCACAATTGTCATTGTAATGTCCCAAATGAAGCACATTGACAATATCCCATCAACCCCTGGAAAGTTCAAGATGGAAAAGTCCCCTTACAATAGGCTAAGGGTGCATTTTTCCTTAGCCAAGCTTACATTTTGGTCATTTGTGTTCTTGGGTTTGATCACCAGCTTCTTCATCTCCTGTTTCTTCAGATCTCTCTAGAAGATCTCTCAGAACCAGCTTCTACGGTGGTCCAGCTTGGGAAAAAGGATTAAGGCTTCAGCTAAAGTAAGGTCACGTAATGGTATTTCTGTATTGGTTACTGGTGCTGCTGGTTTTGTAAGAACTCATGTCTCTGTTTCCCTTAAACGTCGTGGAGATGGCGTTTTGGGGCTGGATAATTTCAATGATTACTATGATCCGTCGCTCAAGAGAGCGTGCCAAGCGCTCTTAGAAAGAACGGGGGTGTACATTGTTTATGCCACCCTTTTGAAGAAATTGTTTGATATTGTTACATTTACTCATGTAATGCATTTGGATGCACAAGAAGGTGTATGTTATGCCATGGAAAATCCTGGCTCATATGTTCATAGTAATATTGCTGGTCTTGTTAATGTACTTGAAATTTGCAAAAGTGTCAATCCTCAACCTGCTATTGTATGGGCATCATCTAGTTCTGTATATGGATTGAATACTAAAGGAATGAGGATGTGCAGTTTACTCATGCGAATATAAGTTCGGCCCATAGGGAGCTTGGATATAAGCCTAGTACGGGTCTGCAGACCGGATTGAAGAAATTTGTTCGATGGTACCTCAATTACTATGGTACTGGAAAGAAGAGTGCCCAGTGATACATTCTTTCGATTGTGCGGTAGGATCCTACCATTCAATTCTTGTTCATTTTGATTCTTTTGATTGTTTTTAAAATCACCGATTGCTGCCCTACTTTCTTGCTTTCTATATCTTGATGATGAAGCACATCAGATCCCCTGATGATGAAGTTTTGTGGTGGATGCACATTGTTTGCCTCAAAATGGAACCTGAAACAAATCTTTTGTTACTTTTGCAATGTAATTGTTGTAGTTTTATCAATTTAGGATTCATGACTGATACACCACTGTTGATTGATGGACAGGGGACATGTATCATCTTTTGTTAAATTCTAATAAACGTAGCACACGATATTTCCACATTTGTGTTCTTCCATGGATTTATTTGGTTAGGACATTTCTGAGATCATGATTTTACATGAATGCTGAGGTTGTATATTTCTTATTTTGGCGGTTAAATAGAATTCTGTACTTTGTGATTCTATATTCTGTGGTTTATTATTGGAAGCTGATTGTGTAGACTCATTAGAACAGATTATTTTCAATGTTCTTTTCCTTGTTCGTTAGAGAGTTTCTTTATGGGGAAAGGCGGACAGGGAATAGGAAGCACCATTTAAAACTAAAAAGTAGTATATTTCAGAAGATGGTAAGTTACTCCAAGATATGGAAAAATGGATGAAGTTGGGAAATTGGAAGACGAAGAATGATATGTTCATGTAGTTAAGAAGCTAGAAGAGAACCCCCAAATCCTGCTTCTGTTTTTCCTTTCCTTTTGAGTATGAAATTCCTTAGTGCTCAACTTCCATTCGAGGTTGCAACTCCCTAACTCTCTACCAAAAAAATAGTTAGTACAGTAATAAGAATACAAAATTTGCCCTTCATCCCCTCCTACTTTTTATATTTTTATGTCTGCAATATAGGATGATTCCTGCCTTTTGGAAAATCTTCAGTAGTGTAACACGCAAACACTAAACCCTCAAGATATGTGCTGTAGGGAATTTAGCTTTCACAATCTTGCTTATATTTATATCGTACATAGGCTTGTTTGATGGCTCTTAGTAATTATCTGGCCCTCTTACTAAAAACATCAAAATGGTCGGAACTTATTGTTACTCTTCCTCGGAAAGAGTAGGGATAGTAGTAGTAGTATCAATTTCCAACTTTACTTTCTGTTAACTGTTAAGTGTGCTTATTTTATAAATATGCATGTTTCATTGATTATTTGGATAATAGCGGCACTGATTCAGGTTGAAGAAGTTGAAATAATCTTGAAAGGCTCTGAACATGTGGTGTTTCTCTAGGAGTTACTAGTTGTTAAGCCTATAGTAAGTTGCAGCATTGGTCTCTGTGACAATTGGATCAAGAAGCTGTCAACACAAATTTTGGTCTTTTATCTCCCCAAAGGAAAATGAGAATTTCAGGATTGGAGACAGAGAGTTGAATCCATTTAGCTCTCCTCAATTCTGATTGTGTGAAATTTTAGGAAACAGGAAGATTCTACTAAAACTCTGGTCCTTTCATGAGGCTTATGTTGTATTATAGGTTTATTTATAGTTCTTATAGGAGAAACTGAGTTCCTCTGCACTTTTTTTATTCTATTTCATTTCATTCTTTTCTAAGCATTTACAAACATTTGGAGTTCTGGAGTCTGTAGCGAGAGCTTTTTACTGATTTTGAGACATTTGGAATAGCATTTTTGGCATTTGTAGCAATGGAAAGTTTGGGCATCTTGTACATTGTCATCGATCTTGTTATTTTTAGTTTGCATATCAAGCCTAACCGTGTAAGATCAAAGTAGATGATAAAATGGTAAATCCTCTTTTCTGCCAGAGTAACTTATCATCAGTTCATATAAAACACAAACACGACCAAGAAACTTGTAAAATATATAATGCTTGTAAAATAACTTTTGACAGTTAGCTGCAAATTGTTAACCGACAACTCTTTTTTGCGTTGTTATCTAGTAGGTGTAACTTGACATTCCTAACACCTTCTCCCCTTGACATATGGAGTTCCCTTTTGAAATTATCCCCTCGTAACCCTGCTTTACTGTCTTGGTAGCCACATTTTGTTGCATGATTCGCGGCTTATTCATCTGACGAAATCTTGGACACATTGCGAACTCACTCTCTTCTTCCCCCCACCACACCCACACATACCCTCAGAATGGGGACATTGGGTATTTCTCATTGACCCTACTAGGGGAGTCTTGGAGCAACGGTCAAGTTGTTTTCACATGATTATAGGTTACAGGTTCGAATTGTACAATCAATAACTGATACCTGCATCATAGTAGGTTGCCCACATCAAATCCCCTTCGTGTGCGGCTCTTTTCAGAATCTTGCGTGAACGCGAAATGCTTTGTGCACTGCCCTATTATACTCATATTAGCCCGTTCCTTTGTGCCCTCAATGCACAATCACAATAAACCAACTTTGTATCCCTGGACTTTGGTGCATTAGTAAAGGTTATACAACACAAGGTTTGTCGTAGATGCAAATCATGATTTAGAATATTTATTCTGAACAAGATCTGGTGTTAGAATTTTATTATGATCGGGGCTTTTGCATCCGTACCCACTTTTTGTGCCACATTTTAACTTCTATCCGCTTTGTAAAAAAAATTGTCTGTATCCGTTTTTGCGCCTAACTTCAGCATGCGGGGCTGAAGTAGCAAAGGCAATCACGCAAAACTTCAGCATTCTAGTAGATGGGCCTGAAGTAGCTTGCGAACTTCAGCCCTAGTAAATGGGGAACTTCAGCTCAGCGAGGGAAAGGGGAGCTGAAGTTATTTTAAAAGTGGGTACAAATTAAAAAAAATTTAAAAAGCGGGTATAGATTAAATGGGGGCGACCAAATAGGATGCACGCGCAATTTTTACTCAAACTCAAGTATTAAATAGAGAGAAACAGGCCCATTGTTCACTGACTTTCGAAATTCTAAACAAGGGACATCTCCATTGTCCAAAGAAAAAAAAAATTAACCAACTTCTAGGATGCTTTTGTCAGTTATTCTTCTCTTACATTGATTCAAAGGATTCTTTTCTGCAATCTTCTATAACAAATATTTACATGCATTTGAACGTTAGGCGCTGCAGATATTACTTGGTTATCGAGAAACCATTTGAACAGGTGTTCACTGTTGCGGATTTGAGTAACAACTTCATGAACCAAATCCATGACACGTTTTGACTTAATATTGTTATTCATGTACGCCAAGCCATTCATAGATTAAACATTCCATGTCAATCTGGCGGATATAAAGCTGCATATATGCTTCTGTTCCAAGCAGAGTTAACCAAAAGAATTCGATACAAATTTATCAAAGCTGCAGGGCACATACGTCTGGTCACCAAACTAGTCATAGTTAAGTTTCATATCTGATTCAAATGGAAATCTGCTTTCAGTTCTTTTTGCAAAAGGGAAGTTAACCTTCGTTTGCTCAGACCTCAAGTCCTCTATTTCACTAACATTCTTTTCCTTTCTGAGGAAAAATACAATAAAATTAGTAATCAAATCACAACAATAGTTAGAATAAATCTCATGGTGGAAAAGGGGGTATAGTACGGTAAATATCATGGTGGCAGTATTCTTTCCTTATTTTTTCTCCGGGGAGTGGAGGGGTAGGTGCAGGACAAGGGAGTAAGAAAAAAGAAGGATGCAAAAGGGAATGAAGGAAAAAAGTGAGATATTCCAATTTATAATGGCAAAGGTTTTCTATCTGGCCATGATTCTACTTTCTCAAAATACTTCACAGGAACCGCACCATCAAAACCCTCCGTCAGGATAACTCTATTGTCTGAGATATAAAGCTTCATCCCATCTGAAACAATGCATAACAGTGAGAAACAGGGAAAAGTAGGATTTTTGAATTTCCATCACTTTCACAAGAATCAACTTATGAATATATGTTCTCTTTGTGATTTCGAGGCTAGTTTTTGAATCTAGAAAGAATATATAACAGAAGCTAAGACTTCACTCTGTATACAAAAAGTTAGAGCATTGTTTCCTGTCATCTCACTACAGATATTACTTATTTCTTGAGAACCAATTATAAGTTCTAATATGTTCAGTCTCTACCTAATACCTTATTTGATTCCACTTCATTGGAATTATGATAATACTAGAAAAACTTGACTAGAATTAAATAATCAAAACAATTACCTTCCAGAGCTCTTCTCACATCAAGAAAGATGAGGACGTTAACATCTCGCCTCATTCCTGGTCAGAGAAAAAGATTATTCAGTTACCCAAGAAAACCAAGTATATTGAAGTTCAGGTGAACTGTCTAAAAGCAAGAGTCCGTTGCTGAGAAGGACGATACAGAAGGTCAAAGATAAACAATGATGCATAAGTTTACACATGGGATCAGAAAGCACAACAAGTAAGAAATCGCAGGGAATGATTCTTGGAAATGCACCATGTCAGGATTCTACAAGATCAACCACTGTATCTTTGATGGTACAGTTGAGAAATTTGTATGTTACAGGGATTATTCATGCCATGAGAAACAGTAATCGGTGCAAGTGGATTTATGACATTAGCATGAAATACAATGAATTTCTAAATTGTGAAAATAGCAACAGACAAGATTCTAAAAGATATCTTACCACTAATTACTTCCCCATCTGTTGGCAAGCCACATGAGAAATGAACATGTAACCTTTTCATCCGTTTGAGTCCATTTTCCAAAATTGATTCCATATTCTTCTTGTAAGTGCCATGCACACAAACTGATATTCCCACAAATGAAAACCAAAACATTAATGATAGAAAATTTTCAAGTAAGACCCAGGAGACATTTATATAAAAATTGTTGTTCAGCACGAGATGAGGAAGTGATCTCAATTTATAGATACACTTAATGAATTGAGGTCAAGTCCACCCATTTTTGTGTTGGTATTACAATCTTGAAAACAAGAACCTAAAATGAAACTTGAAGAGTTTTCAGAACTTACATTATGCATGTATTGAGTTCCGGATCACCCCTTTTCTGGTTGATATTACAATATATAAAATGAGAATTTGAAAAAGAAACACTGATTTTTTGTACTTACATTATATGTTTATTAACATTAATACTCAGATTTTAGCACTTTATACAAAAGAAAATTACTCAGACTTTAGTATCTACTACTACAATGGTAAAAGCAAGATCATTCCAGGAAAATTATCAACAATTTAAATATTTGACAGTGAGTCATGTTGTGATAGAAGGAATACATTGCAGTTTGACATTGAGCAAGATCCAAATTTATTCCTTTTATCCCTATGACCAATAAACCCCACTCCCATGATGTTGAGCATGGTGCTTAGAATTTATAAAACAGTTCAAATAGTAGCCCAGACAGACTCCAAATAAGAGTGTTTTTCCTATGAAAAAAGAAATATTCCAACTAGTAGTATTTATAAGTTATTAAATGTACAAAATTCACTATACCTGAAACTTCGCCAGCTGAAAGGATCGGTTTCAATAAGCTCTCAGTCTCAACTATCTGCTAAAAAGACAAAAAAGCTTAGAGACTGGAACACCCTCTAAAAGGCCTAATTTATTGACAGACTAATCCAACATGATTCTGTTTGAAATAGAAAAAGAGATGACATTATTCCACTTTAAGAAGAGTTCGTACCTTTACTGTGTGGCCCTGGTTAGCACGTATCAGAAGTTCTCCATTCTCTTCCAACAGGCCGAATCTTTGCTTATTATCCTTCCGCACTGCCTATAAGAAAACAATGGAAACCAATTCACTCAATTGAGAGGGAGGAAGTTTAGTCAATGAAAAGCCCGCATCTGTTTTCAAGTTAGGACCAGAAGGTATCAATCTTTTTCAACTAAACTGAGTCGAGAACCATTTGCAATCAAAGGAATAAACAAATCTGACTTTTCGTCAACCTCATATAAGAAATGGAGGCAACAAATTAAAGGAGCACAAGGCTTCGCATAACTAACCTCTTTGACATCATCAATTGTGTGTGACCTCAATGGGACATTCGCAAATGTTTTTAAATTGAGCTTTAACAGATCCTGCACCTTCACATACCCATCATTCCTCATATTCAAGTTTAGCTCAGAGGCCATGTGCCGCAAAATGCGTGTCCTAAGTTTAAACAACAGTTACAACATTACAAAATATTAGAGATATCATAATTAGTTTAAGAAAAAATTTTGTTTTTTGATAAGAGAACTTAGAAAGTTTAAAGCAAGTGACAATTGGTATTTAACGAACTATAGTGTCAAACATACAGTATGTACATACCATTATAATACCTAAAAGCCTGGAACTAATCACTTCCAATTTCCGTCATGGATAGACAAAATTTATCTACGTATTATTTTTTTCTTTTATCAACTCCCCCTCCCCTGAGTTTCGCAAAGCATTGCTGGTCCCAAACCAGGATAAAGGAAGAGGACCTCTTTAACTTGAAGTGTAAAATGGTCTATCTAAGAATCATTATGAATCTTCGAATAATATGGGAAGCTTGGTGCATTAAACCCGCTATGCGCGGGTCCGGGGAAGGACCGCACCACAAGTGTCTATTGCAGTCTTACCCTGCATTTTTGTAAGAGGCTGTTTCCACGGCTCGAACCCCGTGACCTCCTTGTCACATGGGAGCAACTTTACTAGTTACGCCAAGTCTCCCCTCGGCGAAGAATGAAGGACCCAAATAAAGCAATATCGGGTAGAGAGGATTCATGAAAACAAAGCCAACTAATCAGGATTATCGTTCAGTTGATTGACTGATTGAATTTATTTTACTATCATGTGTCACACGAAGGAGGATAGTGTATCTACATGAATTACTGAAATTACTGGCACCTGACCTGAATAGAGGGAAATGTAAAGAGATGATTCATACAGCGCAGCCGACTAATTTGGAATTAAGCCTTAGTTAATTAATTGACTACCATGGCGTCACATAATAAAAAAAAGATCAATACCAAAAGCCTGAAACAAGAAATACAAAGTGGTATACATACAAAAGTCTGCCAAGAGCATCAATTTTATCTTTGCCGGAGCTGGCAGCAGCACCACCACGGGCTCCTGATCTGTCGTTATTGTCCCATCCTTTCCCTCTTCCTCTGCCACCGCTGTGATTGATTAAGAAACATAATTTTCCAATTGATGATTGAAACTTTACGGAAAAACTTTTCAGCAAAAGAAGTAGAAAACAATTTACCTTCGATTGGAATGAGCAAAGGCAGAGGATGATGAAGAAGGTTGGTAGAAACCCGAGCTGTCCATGGAAGAAGTAAAAGCAGGGAAACCACAGAGCAGAGAAGAAGAGAGGAAGGATGCCAAAGGGGGTGAAGGAAGAGGAAAGATGCGGCAACGTACAAGTCGCATACCGGAGGTAGTCAGTCGAGAAGTGAACATATGGAATAAGATTGGGTGAACAGTCAAGCACCCATTAGCTCTCTCGGATTTCTCTCAGCAATTAATAAAACCTTTTTGTTTCTTCCCTTCAGAACGGCGGGACAATTAATTCTTACCATAACAAAAGGCAAAAACGAAAAAGAAATGAAAATAAAAAATATGAAAACTGTTTTTCAATCCCAACCCTCTGATCATTCTCCACCAGCGTACATCTTTTTAATTTGGGTTGAGAATTTGCCTAGTTGGCACTAAAAAGGAAGGGTCCTGCTGCCACGTTGAAACTCTGTTAGGGTTAAGGGTTAATTTATTTATTTTTTTAACCATGGGTACGTATTTGGACGGATAATAAAACTAAATACAAATGTGAATAATTTACGAAAGTAGATGGACAAGTCTGACCTTTTTCCCTTTCCGGTCCTGTATTAACCTTTTTCCAGACCCGCAACAGTGAATTCAAAGACCATAGAGATCGTTATGGACAGCTTTAAGGGCATTGATGTCTTTAGATTAACCTAGAGCCCGTGGATAAGCTTGTTTTAAGTGACTTTTAAGCCTAAATAATTTTTAAGCCATAAGTTAGGAATTTTAGCTTTTGGCTTTTGGTTTGTTGTTGTCATTTTAGCTTAAAAATAAGTACTTAAAAGCACTCTTTTACTCCATCCAAATATTACAAAATGGCTTAAAAACACTTAAAATAAGCCAATCCAAACGGGCTCCTATTCTTATCCCAAATTTTATTACAAACTACATAATACTTGCATAAATTAGTACATCATTTTTAATATAAGAAACCAAACGTAAAGATTTTTATACCAAAAATCACCATTTATAATAATTATTACGTGAATATTCAATATTAGGATCGAGTTTTATGTTGCAATCAAACTTTGTATTGACTATACTAAATTTGCACCAAGTTATATGTTGACAAGATTCATCGCTACCAGAGAGTATCCCAAGCTCCAAACATACATAGAGGTAACCCAATGACTATGAGCAAGTCAAACCATCCAACTGACTTTCGGTTGTGTATTGCCAAATTTGACAACGTTCCATTTGTTTAGGACAAGATAAGAACTACTACTCCCTCCGGTTTACAATAAGTGATATATATCCGGTTTACGAATGAAAACCAAACTAATGGAAGTACTGCTGGAACGGGTGCTTCATCGAGAGTTGCTGCTTCGTCAAGACCAGCACATACAATGGCACCGGCAGAAAAACCCGGGAAATTTTCC
>ML319201.1:0-60248 GCA_005239505.1 Nicotiana paniculata
CCACACATGGCCCCGGGAGGAAGTGGGGCTCACCAATTCAACTGCGGAGTGGAGAGGAGGCACCACTGCCGGTGAACTGAATTACTTGCTGTAGAACCACCTACATTCATATAAGAAAATGTAGCGCCCCCGGCAAAAGGAGCGTTAGTACTGTGGAATAGTACTAGTATATATGAACAAGCTCTACCCTAAGTAAGATCAACAATGCACAGATAAGGGACAGTAATAGAATCAGCAAGCATTGCATAAAAACAGAAACAATCAACCCGATCCCACCAAACAATCCACCCGGCCACCCTTATTACCTCACCCACCCTTATTTCTTCGTGTTTCGGCACGCAACCCGATCCCACCAGACAATCACATTTCACATCAACATTTTCAATTTAAAATTCAATCACAGAGAATTTCATCATAAGGATACAACCTCAGTATAACCAACCACCCATACGATTTCAAGTCACAACAGATCTTGCCCAAAATAACGAGCCAAATAAGACATTGCCACAATCAGTGTAGTACGATTAAATCAACCACAATTCTTGTTTATCATATTATTTTACAGCTCTTTGCACTTAGTCATATTCACGTACTTGGGTTTGTTACCAATCTTTCATACCGACATGTTAGGGTACTCAACCAACCGTACACATGGTAAAACATTCACAAATAAATCACCTTTTCACAATTCCGAATAGCAAAATACATGAATTTCAGCTAGAAAGTCAGAGAGTAGGGCATCATGCCTCAATATGTTTAGGACACCCAATTTACACATACTCAGACAATTAACACGTAGCAACTGTTCTAGCACCAACAAGGTGACTTCACGAAGATTAAAGTTAGCCATACATACCTGGGGTCGAAATTCCTTTTTAACTTTTACTCGCAAATCACTGAACCGACTAGTACCGTCAATCTAGTTCACAATTAAACATATTCAACTAAGAATTGGAAATCATGCATACAATTCGAACTCTTTTAAGCATTATATCGAATGCTAGGTGACCCCATTAGATTACCACCCCTTCTTATTGAATTTTACCCCAACTCTCTTCCCTTTTTGCTATATTAAGAAGTTTTACTCACATGCATGCATGGGTTTGACCTCCATTTTCAAGAACCATCCTATGTGTTTTATTCTTAATTAAAATCTAAGAACTTTGGGGGAAAATGGGGTGAAGACTTACCTCTTTGAGTGAAGAATATAACACTAACTCGATAGATTCCGGGCTTGAGCGACTTTGAAGAATCAATTTTTGATGAAGAACTTTCTCTCTCAAGAATCCCTCTCTCCCCTCTCTCTATTTTTCTCATAAATCAGTTAAAAATAAAGGGGAGGGGTGTTTTAATGAACTGGGGTCGGGTTTAAAATTAGAAAAATAGGGGCTCGACACTGAAATGCGATCAGGAATGCGATCGCATTCCTGACATGTTGTCCGCAGAATGGACCTCAAGATGGTCCAACATTCAAAACACATTGTGTAGGTATGTGACCCCTATGCGGTCCGCATGCACGTTATGCAATCGCATAGTGCGTCGCATAACCTCCCTAACCAAAATCAATGGGCAAGAATGCGATAAACATGCGGTCCGCATAACCAACATGCGATCGCATTTTGGACCGCATAGTTGTCCTCAAATTAGGCAGTGATTCTGCTCAGGTATGCGACCATCATGCAGTCCGCATACACTTTATGTGATCGCATAGTGCGTCGTATAACGCCCAAGTTTCTGGAAAAATTCATCTTTCAAGTTCCGGGGTACTTTTTACTGAAAAACACGTATGTTTTAAGAATTTCTACAGTTATAACAACTTGGGAACTTATTCGGGTATTATCTTAAACAATAAATTTTACGGGTCTCTACATCCTCCCCCACTTAAATTCATTCGTCCTCGAATGAGGATTTTGGAAATCATTTGGTTTTGAAAACATGATATGCAGCTTCCAAATTTTTCACTAACCCCAATATTTTCAGAAAATTTTGCCAGAGTTTCCTTTGTAATTAGGCCTATCTACCTGACAGAGAGCCCCCGAAACACATTTCCAAGCATCATTACACAGTTTTTGGTTATTCAATAACTAGCACGCAACGTTGTTACCTCAACAAATTGTATATATTCAATCACTCTAACAACTACACATAGCTCTTTCTTCTTATACCACAAATTTGCACATGATTCACATTCTTGCACATAACATGGTCATTTTAATGAGTCCCATACAACCCAATCACCTCAATACACCATATTCATTTTAATTAATCATTACCAACCTACACTACTATTAATCACTTGCCTAACACATAAGTTCCACAAAACTTTCATTTACTTCAAGGGTTGCACACTACCCAAATAGTAACAGCGGGTTCAGTTTTTAGCACACATTGGGAAATCACAACAATAAGGCAATTAGGGGAAGATGGGGTGCTTTTTCACAAAACTGAACATAAAATATAATTTGCTTAGAGATGACAGTTCGGACGATCACTACTAGACTTATTCAAACAAATGGGGATTTCTCTTTCATCTCATTTTCCGTTTCCCACGTGGATTCCTCAACGTGCTGACTTCGCCACAATACTTTAACTGAAGCAATTTCTTTGTTCTTCAATCTACAGACTTGTCTATCAAGAATAGCAACCGGAACCTCTTCATACGATAATTCTTCATTAACCTCAATAGTCTCAACTAGCACGATGGCTGATGGATCTCCCACCACTTTCTTCAACATAGACACATGGAACATCGGGTGCACTAATGACAATTCAGGGGTAATTCCAACCTATAAGCCACTTGTCCTATCCTTTGAGCAATCCGATATGGCCCGACATACCTTGGGACCAATTTCCCTTTCTTCCCAAACCGCATCACTCCCTTAATGAGAGATACCTTCAAGAATACCCAATCATCTACTTGGAACTCCAATTCTCTTCGACGAACATCTGCATAGGATTTTTGACGGCTCTGAGCGGTTTTCATCCTCTCTTGAATAACTCTGACTTTTTCCAACACCTGGTGCACAAGATCTGGCCCTAACAATTCTGCTTCACCAACCTCGAACCACCCAATCGGAGATCTACACCTTCTTCAGTACAATGCCTCAAATTGGGCCATCTGAATACTAGCGTGAAAGCTGTTATTGTAAGCAAACTCGATAAGTGGTAAATGATCATCCCAACTACCTTTGAAGTCCAACACACAAGCCCATAATATATCTTCAAGAGTCTGAATAGTCCACTCTGTCTGACCATCAGTCGGATGGAAAGCTGTGCTGAGATTTACCTGCGTACCCAAACCTTGCTGAAATTTCCTCCAAAAATTAGCCGTGAACTGGGATCCTCGATCTGAGATAATAGAAACTGGAGTACCATGAAGCCTAACTATTTTCTTGATATACAATTGAGTGTACTGTTCTGCAGTATCGGTGGACTTAACTGGCAAGAAGTGAGCTGATTTCGTGAGTCGATCCACTATCACCCAAATCGAGTCGAACTTGCGCTGAGTGCGAGGTAACCCTACCACTAAATCCATGTTGATCATTTCCCATTTCCACATTGGAATTTCCATAAGCTGAGTTAACCCACCGGGCCTCTAATGCTTGGCCTTCACCTACTGACAATTCGGACATTAGATACAAAGTCTGCCACACCTCTCTTCATACCGCTCCACCAATAAACCTCGCGGAGATCATGATACATCTTCGTAGAACCTGGGTTCACGGAATACCTGGAATTGTGAGCCTCCTCCATTACCCTCTCCTGAAGATTATCCACATCAGGAACACATAGCCTTCCCTGGCACCATAAAACACCATCATCGCTACCGAGTGAAAATGCCGAAATCTTGTTATTCAAAACTGCCTCCTTCAACTGCGCCAATGCGTCTAAAGTCGAGTGACAGACCCCCAGACTGGCCAATTGATAAATCTCCCGAGCTATAGGCCTCTAATCCACTTTCAAATGAGCCAAACTACCCATAGACTTCTGACTAAGAGCGTCGGTCACCACATTCGCCTTCCCTGGATGGTACAAAATGTTCATATCATAATCCTCAAGCATTTCTAACCATCTTCGCTGCCTTAAATTCAACTCCTTCTGCTTGAACAAATATTGGAGAATTTTGTGGTCTGAGAACACGTCCACATGGACCCCATACAAATAATGCCGCCAGATTTTTAATCCAAACACAACTGCCACGAGTTCTAAATCATGCGCCGGATAATTCTTCTCGTGATTCTTGAGTTTCCTGAAACCATAGGCTATAACCTTCTCGTATTGCATCAACACACATCCCAAACCAACCCTTGAAGCATCGCAATAAACCACAAATCCCTCTGTGCCTTCTAACAAAGTTAGCACCGGTTTCGAAATCAATCTTGATTTCAAATCCTGAAAGCTCTTCTCACAAGCGTCGGGCCATTGGAACTTAATTGCTTTCTGCGTCAATTTAGTCAACCGGGGCGAGGGTAGAGAATCCCTCCACAAACCTCCGATAATACCCAGCTATACCCAAGAAACTGCGAACCTCTATCGGTGTCGTTGGTCTAGGCCAATCCTTTACCGTTGCGATCTTTTGGGGATCAACCTTAATCCCTTCTCTGGAAACAACATGACCGACTGACTCCATCCAAAATTCAAATTTTGAAAACTTGGCATACGATTGGTGCTGATGAAGAGTCTGCAGAGCTGCCCTGAGGTGATTAGCATGATCCTCCTGACACCACGAGTAGACAAGGATGTTTTCACTTTCCACTTCACCGCACGATATAGAATAACAATAAAAAGGGTGTTTCCTAAATTCCCATGTAGCCCCCTAATTATAGATGTGATCGACAACACACCGATAAGAATGGCGCTACTAGACACGGCTCCAAGACATCCTAGGAAACTTTAAAAACCTTAGGCTCTGATACCAAGTTTGTCACGCCCCAAAATCGAGGGACACGACCGGCGCTCAATCGGGTGGCCCAAGTCAAGCGGACCTGGATTTGCCTCACCTATCCAACGCGTTACCCCGTGATTCCAATATACCTTATTCATGTGAATTAGCAATTTGAGACTTAACATAAAACTCCAGTTAAATTCATGTTTGCCTCTTACCATTAACAACATATGATATTAAATACTTGCAAGATACATACAACATACATACTTCTACCACGTGGACCACAATTGTCACTACCCAAAATACATATGTACAATACCCACGTTATGTCTATGGAGCCTCTACGAGTGATAGGATTTTTTTTATACAATACTTGCCGGAAACAAGGCTCCGGCTATACCTTATAATACAAAATAGACCCAAAAGAAGGTGACATGAACCACTCATGGCCCGGGGAGGAAGTGGGACTCACCAATTCAACTGCGGAGTGGAGAGGAGGCACTACTGCCGGTGGATTGAATTTCTTGCTGTAGAACCACCTACATTCATATAAGAAAATGTAGCGCCCCCGACAAAAAGGGCGTTAGTACTGTGGAATAGTACTAGTATATATGAACAAACTCTACCCTAAGTAAGATAAGCAATGCACAGATAAGGGACAGTAATAGAATCAGCAAGCATTGCATAAAAACAGAAACAATCAAAATCACAAGTTACACAAATTTCCCCTTTTTACTTTCCAACAACACCATAGTCAAGAATTTCATAGATTCTTCATTTTAACGTGATCACATTACATACTTATTACCTAAGCCACCCTTATTACCTCACCCACCCTTATTTCTTCGTGTTGCGGCACGCAACCCGATCCCACCAGACAATCACATTTCACATCAACATTTTCAATTTACAATTCAATCACAGAGAATTTCATCATAAGGACACAATCTCAGTACAACCAACCACCCATACGATTTCAAATCACAACAGATCTTGCCCAAAACAACGAGCCAAATAAGACATTGCCACAATCAGTGTACTACGATTAAATCAACCACAATTCATGTTTATCATATTATTTCACAGCTCTTAGCACTTAGTCATATTCATGTACTTGGGTTTGTTACCAATCTTTCATACCGGCATGTTAGGGTACTCAACCAACTGTACAAATGGTAAAACATTCACAAATAAATCACCTTTTCACAATTCCGAATAGCAAAATACATGAATTTCAGCTAGACAGTCAGAGAGTAGGGCATCACGCCTCAACATGTTTAGGACACCCAATTTACACATACTTAGACAATTAACACGTAGCGACTATTTTGGCACCAACAAGGTGACTTCACGAAGATTAAAGTTAGCCATACATACCTGAGGTCAAAATTCCTTTTTAACATTTACTAACAAATCACCGAACCGACTAGTACTGTCAATCTAGTTCATAATTAAACATATTCAACTTAAAATTGAAAATAATGCATACAATTCGAACTCTTTTAAGCATTATATCGAACGCTAGGCGACCCCATTAGATTACCACCCCTTCTTTGTGAATTTTACCCCAACCCTCTTCCCTTTTTGCTAGATTAAGAAGTTTTACTCACATGCATGCATGGGTTTGACGTCCATTTTCAAGAATCATCGTATGTGTTTTATTCTTAATTAAAATCTGATAACTTTGGGGGGAAATGGGGTGAAGACTTACCTCTTTGAGTGAAGAAGATAACACTAACTTGATAGATTCCGGGCTTGAGCGACTTTGAAGTATCAATTTTTGATGAAGAAGAATTTTCTCTCTCAAGAATCCCTCTCTCCCCTCTCTCTATTTTGCTCACAAATCAGTTAAAAATGACGGGGAGGGGTGTTTTAATGAACTGGGGTCGGGTTTTAAAATTAGAAAAATAGGGGCCCGACTTCGAAAAGCGGTCAGGAATGCGACATGCGGTCCGCAGAATCGACCGCAGAATGGCCCTCAAGATGGGCCAACATTAAAAACACACTGTGCAGGTATATGACCCCTATGCGGTCCGCATGCACGTTATGCAATCGCATAGTGCATCGCATAACCTACCTCACCAAAATCAATGGGCAAGAATGCGATAACCATGCGGTCCGCATAACCAACATGAGATCGCATTTTGGACCGCACAGTTGTCCTCAAATTGGGCAGTGATTCCGCCCAGGTATGCGACCATCATGCGGTCCGCATACACGTTATGCGATAGCATAGTGCGTCGCATGACGCCCAAGTTTCTGGAAAAAATCATCTTTCAAGTTCCGGGGTACTTTTTACTGAAAAACACGTCTGTTTTAAGAATTTCTACAGTTATAACAACTTGGGGACTTATTCGGGTATTATTTTAAACAATATATTTTACGGGTCTCTTCAGTTCCATTCCTTTGCTGGTTGTTGTCGTTGGAGTCCGACATAGTTCATAAGATATCGCTTGAAAAGCAAACAAAGATTATTAGATTCCCGGTAACGGAACCAATTTGTTTAACGAAAGAATTGGATTCCTTGCCCAAAGATATTTTAAGAAGAACACGGGTTTCTGATAACCAAATAATAAGATTATAATTGTAGACAAACTTGTAAATGGAAAGCAGTAAAATGCACAAAAAGTAAGTATATTGCAATAGTAGTTCGAATGTTTTTCATCCCTTTACAGGTTATATTTTTCTCCTTTATATAAGGAATTTCCTAACATAACATCTACCTTTTTTGGTGATTGAGCATTAATGACTAATAATGACTCTAATGTAACGTTACAATAAATCAACTGTAACTGTTGAGTGAATGTTGTGTAACGTATGGATCTCTAATTTGAAGATCTCTGAATCTGCCCTTTGTTCTGTCCAAATACACTTTTGACCGTGTCTCTTCATCTTCTCAATCATGTTGCGACTTCCGTAGCTAATTAACCCATGGATGTGATTTGTCGTGCCTCTTTGCCTCATACCTCTTCTTAGAGTCCCGTCCAGCTGTCGTCTCTTCATTGCTCCACGTAGACTACTGAGTCATCAAGATTTATTACACGTGTGAAGCTCTTTTTTTACCAATACACACCACTATACCTAAACTCATGGACTTCACCAAAACAACCCCATATACGTGGAAACCTTACCCCACTCTCCTCAACCAATCTCATATACATCGGAATCTGCCGAAAAGAACCTGTTCATTAAGAACATGGCAGAGGAGCTCAAGAAAATCACAAGACAAGTTCAGGGTGTTGAAGGAGGCAAAGGAATCGAAGGTTTGAATTATGAGGATTTGTGCATTCAGCCAGATGTGGAACTGCCGGAGGGTTACAAACCTCCCAAGTTTGAAATGTTTGATGGAACGGGTGACCCAAAGGTTCATTTGAGAACTTACTGTGACAAGCTCGTAGGGGTTGGAAAGGACGAAAATATTCGCATGAAGATATTCATAAGAAGCCTCACTGGAGACGCCCTATCTTGGTACATAAGTGAAAATACCAAGAAATGGGCTAATAGTAAGCATGGTATCAGATTTCATGGATAGATTCAGATTCAACACGAAAAATGCACCGGACGTCTTTGTGTAACCCAAAAAATAGTTTTCAAGGTCAAAGCAATAATTTTTTGTGACGGGCCACAAGTAACCAATTCAATCCGAAAGATATAATTTTTGGTAATACAACGTGATAGAGAAGTGGAAAATAAATTCAATGACAGATAATATGATAAAAATAAAGCAGAGAATAAATAATTCTTATTGAATAATCCTTGACAGGATGTTGAGCCGAACAGAGCTTGAAGGGCCAAACTATGGCTAACTTGGGAGCAAGATGATACGAATTACAATGTATAGAATTGTCGAGAAGAAAGTTGGATCCCCTGATTATGATAAAACTATGTCTATTTATAGGTATAAATCTAAGTAACCATTATCCTTGAATAATGGATCCATTATGAGCATTTACTCAACCCATCCATTACTTTTGGAAGACTTGTAACAGCTGTGTAAATGCTGGAATTTCGTAACTGATGAGTTAATTTCGTAACTGATGAGTTAATTCCATAACTGATGAGTCAATCCCGTGGCTGATGAGTTACTCTCGTACCTGTTGAGTCAATCTCGTGCCTGCTGAGTCAATCTCGTGCATGTTGAGTCAATCTTGCAATTGATTGCCTGGTTCTGACCGTTACAAGCAGTTATTGCATTTATTGCACGTTACATAATTGATTTGTAACTGATGGAGTAATGATGATAAATCCCATATAATCCGGGATTAATTGATTCCTTCCTCATTTGTAATTATGAGATATTCTCCCGCACCTGATCTAGGTTATCTTATGATCATCAGTTTCGAGGCTAACAGGATCGGTATGTTCGGTCCCGGGGGTGTTTCACATATCATCTTATATGTCATTCTTTACTTTTCTCCAAGTTTTGCTGACATGTGCTGCCCTTTAATAGACCCACATGGCGAGTCTATTTTTCACCAATATGGATAGTCCCCCCACTTTCCGATTATTCATTGTGATATGACCGGGAAGTGGAAGATTTTATCCTTTTCTCCATTGCCTCTGCCTCATTAAAAACCTTGCCGAAAAAACCCAATAGGGACAAAAAACGGACAAAGGAAAAAAGAGTGCAGAACTTAGAGATTCAGATGACAACTCCAACGCTCATGTTCATTTCGTCAATAAGCGGTTGGTTTACCCCTATCTTGTCGGGGTTTGAAGATAAATGTTTGCCTTATGTTTGGCAAGTTCGATATAAATTTCGGATTTTTTCTGCCTACTTTAATGTTTGGGTTTTTGTTTCACCCTTTAAGTCTTTGCATTTATAAAAATACTTTAGATTACTCGTACCTTTTTGTATTAGGCACAATTTATGAAAGAGGGAAATTTTTGATCGACACTTAATGAAGAAGACGTCTCAACTTCATAATGGTGTAATAATGCAATAGAGTAATAGAAATTTTTCACATGTTTAAGAATGTTTCTGAAGAAAGTTTTTGTTTAAACTTTCACAACATTTTACATTTGTTTGATTATCGTCTAAAACTCATGTTGCAACTGTTTTCTTTTAACAGGTTTGATACAAGCTTGTATTTCGTAACTGTTTTCTTTTGTAACAGTTTTTTCGAGTAAATACAAGGGAATAACTGTTTTTTGTTAGTAATAGTTTTTATAAAGGTATGGATTTTTACCCGTAATTGTTTTCATTGACAACAGTTTTTAATAAATACAGGGGTATATCATGCAACCCTTGACTAAATATTGTCTTTAACCTGAACATTCGTTTACATCCACGAGTGTTTTCTTTGTAGGTTTTTGAATCAGGCTTGCATTTTTGGCTCTTGATTTCGCTCTTAACTTTTGATGTGTTGGGTATACCTTAGGCTTGACTTGAGTTATGCATTTCCCAGTCTTTTTTGCCTTCTATAGTGCCCCAAGTGTTAGAGCTTTGAAGTATGAGCATTTGATTATTCCTTCCATGTGGTCCATTTCCTGAAAAGGAAATTACATACGGGACTCGAAGGTTTATACTTTTTGGATGATGACTACTTAACCCTTTTTATTTCATCAGAATGGTTGGGACCTAGACCGGGAATTCAATTACTTCCTCGTGTCTTTCGGGTCTAATATCATCATTTGGTACCTTAGGGAATTTATCCGAGTACTAACTTTTCATGGCACTTTATGAATTTATTTGAGTGCTCATATTTAGTCCTACAGATTTGAAATATATATTTGGATGCATCGTTACATGTGCGATGTCTTAATGTTTCACCCTTGGGTGTCTAACTTTTAAATAAAAGAGGCCCTTTTATATATTTAAACACTATGAAAAGGACGTCTCCTTTTCATTCAGGCGTAAACGAGGATCGATTGATCTGAGTAGAATTTTAGTCTGTGGAAGTATTAATCCTGGTAGGATTTCCTGGAGTATTGATCTCGGTAAGACATTGAGTCTGAGGGAATACTGATTCTAAATAAATATATATCTTAGTAGATTTGTCTTGAAGAGACATTAAATCTGATTGGATTTTGAATCCAAATTGGAGTATATGAACATACCTCCGAGTAGAGAGGGACACATGTCCAAATAATATTTGAGATGTTCGGGATAATCGATCATAGTCATAATATAATTAGCCATTAAGAAAGGCTTTTTAACTTAAATGGTCATTGCTGGATCGAATATAAGCCATGTGTTTGTTCAAAGTGAACTTTATTATGATGGCATATTTGCATACATTTATGTTGACTTGAACATAAATGCCTCGTTTATTATCATGGGATTCTTGACTCGACATGGAGTTCTCGATCCTTTTTGTGTAAGAGAAGTATATGCATTTTTGAAGATCTCATTCAACACTGTTTGAAGTGTTTATGCTTGATACAAGAAATACAACTGACCTAGTTGAGATTGTGGTAAATAATGTGAGAATACTCTTAGAAATTTATCTCCCAAAGCAATCGATTGTTTGAATCAGTTATTATAATGTCAAGTCGGATTGACTAATCTTCAAGTATAAGTGATCTCCCTAGTGTTTGAGTTTTGAGGTATGAGAACTCAAACACTATGATCATAATTTGACAGTCCCCGGTTTAATAATCTCGGATAAGATAGCCAGTTCCATTGTTGATGGACTTTCAAATGGTCTAGTTACAGCATAGAGATGATACCGGACCTCTTTCTTTATTTTTTACTCTGGCCAGGAACTACGGAGGTTCCAAAATGTTGTCGAGGACCATGCAATATCTTGCCTTACTACCGGAGTAATTTTCACGGCTTTCTTTGTAGATTTCTCGCATCATATATTTTGTTTGTTTGGTACATGCGGCATTTTACCTTTTGGATCCTTGAATATTCTCAAATATGATTCTCTTTCAATAAGGAAGTATCGAATGAGACACACTCAGAGTTGTCGAGATCGTGCTTGTTTGTGGGTAAAGTCCCATTCTGCAAGTAATCAATGACACTATTATGCCAAAATTAAATTAGTCAGGCTTACCTCATTTTCATTCTAATTGATAATAAATCAGGTATCGCCCAGATAAGAGAAGACTTGATCCTGATATTGTTTGATCCGGAAATGATATTTCTCAATAAGAGTTCGGAGTTTCTTATAGAGTCAGTGATATTAGTAGTAGATCCGAGACTAGCACATCCGACTTGATTTTCTTGGGCTGCATAGTTTTCTTGGATTTGATCAATCGCCAAATCAATACTTTTGCTCTGACTCCCCAGCTAACTCAAGCATGTATCATATGCTTTATACTCATCTTTGTTGTTAGTAATAAACTAACTTTTGTGAAAATTAAATACTTTTTCTAATAGGGATTAAGCATTGTCCTTAACCAAGGACTTTTAATACTTGTGGACTTAATTGTGTAAAAGGTCCTGATCCTGAGAATTATTTCAGAAATAACATGTACTTTGATTTTAGCTTCAGGTAATATGCTCAAGCAAATATTAGTCATGAAATCTGCTAGACTTGTGTTTTTATGGCCGTATGTGGCTGATAAATAGTATCATATTCCATAAGTTTGACTACTCATTTAACTAGCCTTCCTGACAGTTCTCGTTTATGCAAAATATTGTATAATGAAAACATAGTGGCTACGAGAACCGAATGTTATTGACAATAAAGCCTTAGATTTAGGGCAATAGCAATTAATGTCAACTTCTCGAAATATAAATATGCAATTTCCATGTCTAAGAGCATTCTATAATAGATACGAGATTGTGTACCTTTCTCTGCTTGAATTAATATTGCATTTACTGAGACATTCGAGACAATGTGATATACTAGCAATCATCTTTCTCCTCGAAATTTTGAAAGTGATGATGGGTTGATGTTAGCAACGAATCCGAATGATTCGACTTTTCGGACTAAACCCACCGTCGAGGTTCCATAACTTTATCTTTTATTATTTGGCTCTGATTTCTTCTTTTTCTTGACTGGATTATACCGAGGGTCAATATTGAGCATATAAACCATTATCTCCAGTGGTACACCTGTTATGGTTACAATGGTGGCAAGCAAAGCAATTTGCATTAACAGGTAAAAGTTTAATCAACTTGCCTTTAAACTCGGTGTCGAGTCTCGACCAGCATAAACCTTCCTATTTGGGAAGCCAATGATAGTTTCTAGTTCTTCAGCATTTGACCTCGTGGCTTTTGATTCTTTCGGTTCAATGATTGTATCCGAAATTATTTGTATAATTGTCCATGGCTATTAATGAACATTCTTCCTCGTAGTCTTCAATTATCCATCCCGCACCTATCTTTTCTTTTCCAGTTGTCAGGTGCGGTATCGTTGTAAACAATCTCGTGGGTGTTTTACCCCTGCTTTTCCTAACCTTCATTCTTCTCCTGTGGAAATTTTCAATTTTGCAAGGTGATTCCTTACCTGTTCGAGAAGGTTCATATCTTTTTCATCCCGTGAAGAAAATCCTGTATCTCTTTGCTCGGACCTATTTTTGACTTTCATTTGGACATCCGTGCCTTTCTCCATTTAAATCCCGGTGCTGCATATCATTCTCGTGGGATAGTCGGGAATTCCCAGAGGTGTTCTATTCGTTCGTCTTGTTCCTTGATCTGTTTCTGTCAAGTTAGATATAAATTGTGCAAATTAAAATTACCTGATGTACCTGAACTTCGTGTCTCGATACTGTTTGTCGTAGATTCTTTAATAAGTTTCGGTACTAATAGTTGTGGTACCAATATGTCGATGTACATTCTCTATTTTTCTTTTCTTGTTGCTTATATATCAGTATCATGGCTATTATTGCCTTTTCCTTTCTCATGGTAAATCCATCTCAAGCTTGGTTGTCCTCAACTGTGTTGATTCGCAAATTTCGGCCATGATGAAGGTTTAAACTGAAAGCAAGAAAATATCAACAAAAATTGTTAGTATCTTTGGTTGAATAGAAAATTTTCTTGAGTTCCCGGTAACAGAACCAAACTGTTAAACCCAAAAAATAGTTTTCAAGGTCAAAAAAATATTTTTTTGTGACGGGCCACAAGTAAGCGATTCAATCCGAAAGATATAATTTTTGTTAATACAATGTGATAGATAAGTGGAAAATAAATTCAATGACAGATAATATGAAAAAAATAAAGCAGAGAATAAATAATTCTTATTGAATAATCCTTGACAGGATGTTGATCCGAACAGAGCTTGAAGGGCCAAACTACGGCTAACTTGGGAGCAAGATGATACGAATTACAATGTATAGAATTGTCGAGAAGAAAGTTGGATCCCCTGATTGTGATAAAACTATGTCTATTTATAGGGATAAATCTAAGTAACCATTCTACTTGAATAATGGGTCCATTATGAGCATTTACTCAACCCATCCATTACTTTTGGAAGACTTGTAACAGCTGTGTAAATGCTGGAATTTCGTAACTGATGAGTCAATCACGTGGCTGATGAGTTACTCCCATACCTGTTGAGTCAATCTTGTGTCTACTGAGTCAATCTCGTGCCTGTTGAGTTAATCTTGCAATTGATTACCTTGTTCTGACCGTTACAAGCATTTATTGCATTTATTGCACGTTACATAATTGATTTGTAACTGATGGGGTAATGATGATAAATCCCATATAATCCGGGATTAATTGATTCCTTCCTCATTTGTAATTATGAGATATTCTCCCGCACCTGATCCAGGCTATCTTATGATCATCAGTTCCAAGCTAACAGGCTCGGTATGTTCGGTCCCGGAGGTTTTTCACATATCATCTTATATGTCATTCTTTACTTTTCTCCAAGCTTTTCTGAAATGTGCTGCCCTTTAATAGACCCACATGGCGAGTCTATTTTTCACCAATACAGTCTTCTATATCCAGAATCTGAAGAAGAAGCCCACTGATACTTTCCGTGAGTACGCTACTCAATGGAGGTCAGAAGCAGCAAAGATCAGGTCGGCATTAGATAAAGAGGAAATGAACAAGTTCTTTATCAGGGCTCAGGATCCACAATATTACGAAAGGTTAATGGTAATAGAGAATCACAATTTCTCCATCATCAAGCTCGGAGAAAGGATCGAGGAAGGTATCAAAAGTGGAATGGTGACAAATTTCGTGGCACAGCAAGCCACGAATAAAGCACTACAATCAGGTGGCATATCAAAGAAGAAATAAGTAGGAACAGTAATGGTTGCCCAAGGTCCAAAATCTCCATTTGTGTACCAAACACCTCCACCCACATACCAACTTTCACCTCCCAGATATCCTCAACCCGCTACCACCAACCACACCTATAATACCCAACCATCCTATTATCATTCACCTCCAGCTCGTCCAAATTACCAAAAACCCAGGCCCAATTTTGATCGAAAACCACCCAGATAATACACCCATATTACCGAACCCATCGACCAATTGTATGAAAGATTAAAAGATGCTGGATATGTCACCCCTATTCCCGTAGTGGCTATGGAAAACTCATCATATTGGGTCTACCCAAACAAGACATGTGCGTACCATTCCGGTATGAAAGGACATACTATTAATGAATGCCACACCATGAAAGATAAGATCCAAACACTGATCGATACCAAGGTCATACAGGCAAAAGAAACCACACCCAATGTTCGCAACAACCCCCTCCCAGATCATAAGGGTAAAGGAGTCAATGTAATAGAAACTGATGTAGAATAGGATCCTGAGGGATCAATCAGACTTATTTAGGAAGGTGATGATCCTAAGAAGCCGACAGTCACGCTCAATCCCATTGTGGTACAGGTACAGCCGCCAATCAAAGTTGAGGTAGCCGCACCGGCTCCCTTTGAAGTAGAAGTGACACCACATGCAGCTACACCTGCTCCGTTTGAGGTAGAAGTATCCACACCTTTCACTGTGACGGTGACATCCACACCACCTTTCAGTTCCAACATTGTACCTTGGGATTATGTTGCCAAAGCTAGGAGAAAAGGGAAAGCAAAGACGGAAGAGTCCGTCGCTGCACAAGGAATGACCAGAACAGGAAGAATTTACACACCTGAGCATTTGGGAGAGACCAGTAAGCAAGGTTCTAACAAACAACCCGTTGTTGAAACTGGTTCGGACGACCTTTGGAAGAAAGTACAAGCAAGGGAGTATTCTGTTGTTGATCACCTGAATAAGATTCCCTCCCAAATATCCATCTTGTCGTTGTTGCAAAATTCTGAAGCACACAGGAATGCTCTGATGAAGGTACTGAATGAAGCATATGTGCCCAACAACATTACTAGCGAAGAAATGGCCAATATGGTGGGACAAGTGTTGGAAATCCATAAGATCACCTTCCATGAAGACGAATTGCCACCTGAAGGATTAAGCCATAAAAGGGCACTGCACATCACTATGCAATGTGAAGATAAGTTCATTGCCAGAGTTCTGATAGATGGAGGGTCCAGCCTCAAACATCTGTCCCCTGAAAACTCTGAAGAGGTTGGGCAAGGTCCTACATGAAATACGAGCAGTGACTATGAATGTGAAGGCGTTCGATAGGTCTCAAAGGTCCACAATCGGAGAAACTAATATGTTCTTGCAGATGGGTCCTACCTGGTTTGATGTTGAATTCCAGGTACTAGACATATCCACCTCCTACAATCTGCTGCTGGGACAGCCTTGGATACATGCCGTGGTAAAATTTGAATGGAACCATCAAGAAGTGATCATCCATGGAGATGGTAGCAACCTCATTTACACTAGTCAGACTATTCCAGTGGTAGAAAACAGAAGGAAGTTAGGTGGAGAAACCTACCATCGCATCGAATGTGTTAACGCGATTGAGAAGGATAAATGGTGCAGTAGAAAAATAGAGAGCATACTGACATGGGAAGGGTATGAACCGGGTAAGGGGCTTGGTAAAAAGCTTCAAGGTATCTCCAAACCAGTACAACTGAAGCGCCATGGCACAACCTTCGGGCTCGGATATCAGTATACCTGGAAGGAATATCGGAATTGGTCACCACCATGGCGTGGTCCATACTATCCTCTTGAGCAACATGTTCCGCACATGAATCAGACCTTCCAGCAGGCCGATACAACATGGGGATCAGAGGAAGAAGAAGCCTTGGCAACATTGAGGAATTTGTTCTTGGAAAACGATGATATGGATTGTTGTGTAATAGTTGAAAAGGAGGAGGAAGAAGGCCTCATTATCCAGACAGTGGAGGAGCGAGCATCTCTCAAGAACTGGACCGCTAAACCATCAAGGGCCCGACGAGTCTCGGGGTAGCAAGGTTGATAGCATCGTTTACCTTCCAAAATGATTTCCTCTTTGGAATTTTGTTTTAAATAATACTTTCAGTGTTCCGTTTCGAAAAACATTATTTGAAATCATTTATTTAACATTTTAAATGCCTTGATGTTTTAATATTACTATTTTTTTCTTTCATATCTTTATCCCTACAGTATTACTATTTCTTACCTTGATGAACCAACGACTGTGACATGTAATGAGACAATGAAACAGAAGGACAGTGACTCAGAAGAAATAGAAGATGAGGACGTAATACCTGAGGAAATTATCAGAGAAGTGGAGAACTTTGAAAACAATCCCAAGTCCAACATGGACGAGACCGAGATAGTCAACTTGGGAGATTCCGAAACTGTCAAGGAGACCCGCATAAGTATCCATTTGTCACCGTCAGAGAAAGAAGAATACACTCGGTTCCTAAAAGAATATGAGGATATATTTGCATGGTCATACGACGATATGACAGGGTTGAGCACATCCATAGTGGCTCACAAGTTACGTACAAATCCAATGTGTCCGCCAGTGAAGCAAAAACTCAGGAAATTCAAGCCAGACATGAGCCTGAAAATCAAGGAGGAAGTCACTAAGCAGATCAAAGCCAAGGCCCTCAGAGTAGTTGAGTACCCAACTTGGTTGTCCAATATTGTACCAGTTCCAAAGAAAGATGGGAAAGTTAGAGTCTGTGTTGATTATCGAGATCTAAACAGAGCAAGTCCCAAGGATGATTTCCCACTACCAAACATACACATTCTGATCGACAATTGTTCCAAGCATGAACTCCATCCCTTTGTAGATTGCTTCGCGGGTTACCATCAGATCTGGATGGACGAAGAAGACACCCAGAAAATAGCCTTCATTACACTGTGGGGAGTGTACTGCTACAAAATGATGCCATTTGGTCTAAAGAATGTTGAGGTCACCTACATGAGGGCTATGACAACGATCTTCCATGATATGATACATAAAGAAATAGAAGTATATGTTGACCATGTCATCATCAAATCCAAGAGGGATACAAATCACATAGCAGATTTGAGGAAATTCTTTGACCAACTACGGAAGTACAATCTAAATTTAAATCCTGCAAAGTGTGCATTCGAGGTTCCTACTGGAAAATTATTGGGATTCATCGTCAGTCACCGAGGAATAGAGTTGGACCCGTCAAAGGTTAAAGCCATCCAGGAATTACCATCACCAAAAAGAAAGAAGGGTGTGATGAGTTTCTTGGGACGTCTCAAATACATCAACCATTTCATAGCACAGTCCATAGTAATATGTGAGCTGATTTTCAAAATGCTGAAGAAGGATGCCGTAACCAGTTGAACCGAGGATTGTCAAAAGGCTTTTGACAAAATCAAGGAATACTTGTCCACACCACCAGTCTTAGTCCCGCCAGAGCCTAGTAAACCACTACTACTATATCTCTCCGTACTAGATGGGGCTTTCTATTGTGTCTTGGGACAACACGACAAAACAGGAAGGAAAGAACATGCCATATATTATTAAGTAAGAATTTCACACCCTACGAAGCACGGTATTCTTTGCTGGAACGCACATGTTGTGCTTTGACTGCTGAGTGAGTTTGACATTATCTATGTAACTCAGAAAGCAGTCAAGGGACAAGCATTAGCGGAAGAGAATATGAACCCCTAAAAATGTATTTTCCTGATGAGGAGGTATCATTCGTAGGAGAAGATATTGCCGAAGCCTACGATGGTTGGAGGATGTTTTTGGACGGAGCTGCAAATTTCAAAGGAGTGGGTATCGGAGCCGTCTTGGTATCAGAAATCGGTCAGCATTATCCGGTGTCTGCAAAACTCAGATTCCCATGCACTAACAACATGGCGGAATATGAAGCCTGCATATTAGGGCCCAATCTAGCTGTTGATATGAATATTCAGGAACTGCTGGTAATCGGCGATTCAGACATGCTGGTACATCAGGTACAAGGAGAATGTGCTACCAAGAATTCCAAAATACTGTCATATCTGCATCACGTACAAGAAATGAAGAAGAGGTTCACAAAGATAGAACTCCAGCATGTCCCCAGAATTCAGAATGAATTCGCGGATGCATTGGCCACCTTGTCATCAATGATACAACATCCAGACAAGAATTTCATCGATCCCATTCCGGTGATGATCCATAATCAGCCAGCATATTGTGCTCATGTTGAAGAAGAAATGGGCGGAAACCTCTGGTTCTACGACATCAAAGAATATTTGACAAAAAGAGAATACTCGGAGCGTGCGAACCATACTCAGAAACGCACCCTTCGGAGATTGTCCGATCACTTCTTCCAAAGCGGAGGAACCCTATACAGGACAAATCCTGATCTAGGACTGTTAAGGTGTGTTCACGCAAAAGAGGCTTCCAAATTGCTCGAGGAAATACATGCCGGAACCTGCGGCCCACATATGAAAGGCTTTATATTGGCCAAGAAGATACTCAGTTCCGGATACTTTTGGATGACCATGGAAACAGACTGCATACGGTACGTTCAAAAATGTTACCAATGCTAGATACATGCAGACATGATACGGGTGCCGCCAAATGAGCTTAATGCAATAAGCTCACCTTGGCCTTTCGATGCCTGGGGAATGGATGTCATCGGCCCAATTGAGCCCACCGC
This sequence comes from Nicotiana paniculata, assembly GCA_005239505.1. Taxonomy (NCBI): domain Eukaryota; kingdom Viridiplantae; phylum Streptophyta; class Magnoliopsida; order Solanales; family Solanaceae; genus Nicotiana; species Nicotiana paniculata. Next base: position 19,766 of record ML319201.1, read on the forward strand.
TTCAAACGGGCACTGTTCATTTTAGTGGTCATCGACTACTTCACCAAATGGGTTGAAGCTGCATCTTACAAAGCGCTAACTGAGAAAGTCGTCACAGATTTTGTCAAAGACCGGATTGTTTGTCGATTTAGGGTTCCAGAGTCCATCATCACTGACAATGCTGCCAATCTCAACAGTGATCTGATGAAAGCCATGTGTGAAACTTTCAAAATCAAGCACAATAATTCCACAGCATACAGACCTCAAATGAATGGATTCGTAGAGGCCACCAACAAAAACATCAAGAAGATACTAAGGAAAATGGTAGAGAATAACAAACAATGGCACGAGAAATTAACATTCGCCTACTGGGATACCGTACCACAGTCCGCACATCAACCGGGGCAACTCCCTATCTGCTAGTTTATGGTACCGAAGCTGTCATTCCCGCCGAGGTAGAAATTCCTTCTTTAAGAATCATACAAGAAGCCGAACTTAGCGATTCAGAATGGAAAGGAACCGCTATGAGAAATTATCTCTCATAGATGGAAAGAGGATGAATGCAGTGTGTCACGGCCAGCTCTATCAGAATAGAATGTCCAGGGCTTTCAATAAAAGGGTCAAACCAAGACAGCTCACGATGGGGCAGTTGGTACCGAAATGGATCTTTTCACATCAAGATGAGGCCAGAGGGAAATTCTCTCCCAAATGGAAAGGTCCTTACATGGTTCACAGAGTATTGAAAGGAGGAGCGCTCATACTCGCAAAGATGGACGGAGAAATCTGGCCAAAGCCTATCAATTCAGATGCATTCAAAAAAAAACTATGTGTAAACCATTTATGATTCTTCATATGATGTAAATTGAACTACGCTCAACCTGATTCCCGTTTAAGAGAGGATACGTAGTCAGCCCTGTGGGTTCGGTCACAATTCAATAAAATTTCCATTTCCCCACAATAAAAAAACTAGGGCAGAATTTTGAGGAGGACCCTCAAAATTCCGAAGAAAGTTCAGCCAACCGCAGCATATGAAGCCGTTAGAAAGATCATCTAGTTAACTGGGGTAGAATTTTGAGGAGGACCCTCATAATTCTACGGCAGCGGAAGTCGCAATGTCTCTAATAATGTCACAGTTACTGGTTCATCGAACTAACTTCTAAACTGCATACTACTATGTCTTTGAAAATTATACACACATGTTTTTGAAAAAGAAACTTTACTTTAGCCAAATGCTACCATAATAGCTTGAACATTATCTTCAGACAGAGCAGAGCAAATCGAGCAAGTAAAGGCATGAACCAACCTGCCCTCGCAAAAACTCACAAATTTTCTTTAGATGCAGGACTATATCATCATGATAAACACCATCGCAACGACACAATCGCTATGCATGAAACACATTGTCAGCTAAGAATACTTCACCCTTACTCCTCTCTCCGCATGAGACTAAGCTCTGTCTCAATCCTTACATGAGGCAAAGCCCTGCCTCCATATTTTCATAAGGCTAAGCACTGCCTTCTCTCCTCATGAGACTAAGCTCTGTCTCAAATCTTGCATGAGGCTAAGCCCTGCCTCCCTATTTGCATAAGGCTAAGCACTGCCTTCTCTCTGCATGGGACTAAGCACTGTCCCGAATCTTGCATGAGGCTAAGCCCTGCCTCCCTATTTGCATAAGGCTAAGCACTGCCTTCTCTCTGCATGGGACTAAGCACTGTCCCGAATCTTGCATGAGGCTAAGCCCTGCCTCCCTACTTGCATAAGGCTCTGCCTTCTCTTTGCATGGGACTAAGCACTGATCAATCCTTGCATGAGGCTAAGCCCTACCTCCCTATTTTCATAAGGCTAAGCATTGCCTTCTCTCCGCATGAGATTAAGCTCTGTCTAAAACCTTGCATGAGGCTAAGCCTTGCCTCCCTATTTGCATAAGGCTAAGCCCTGCCTCCCTACTTGCATAAGGCTAAGTTCTGCCTTCTCTTTGCATGGGACTAAGCAATGTCCCGAACCTTGGATGAGGCTAAGACCTGCCTCCCCACTTGCATAAGGGTAAGCTCTGCCTTCTCTTTGCATAAGGCTAAGCTCTGTCCCGAATCTCGCACGAGACTAAGTATTGTTTCTCTTGCGTTGTTCTCTTCTCTCGGGCTAAGCTCTGCCCTCAATTTCACACAAGACTAAGCCTTGTCTTGTTTCTTCTAGCATCATGCCTATCCACCTCATGGGCTGAAATATAGCCGACTTGTCCGAAGGAGTCATAGTCTGAAGGCACCATCCTCATAGCCGGAAGACATCATGCCATGGCCCGAGGATCTTTCATACTTGCACATTATTATTCAAAGGCGTCATGGTTCGGAGGCACCATTGTCATGGACTGAAAACATCATTTCATGGACTGCGAATTCCTTACCGCACAATTCATGGCCGGGGACGTCATGGTCTAAGGATGTCATCCTCAACCGTCCAAAGACATTTCATGGTCTGAAAGGAATTTGCATCATGTCTAAATTTACGCAAATTTATACGTATATACTTGTGGTACATCTTTTGATTTGCAGGTGACCCAGTGAGTAATTGTTATCCCAACAGGAGCAATCCCGCTCCAGTTCCTTCACATTATTTCAAACCTGGTCGCTCACTATATTTGTTTCACCTATTCGAAACCTTGTGTCCGTCCTTGTGACAACTCCATCGGTTCATTCCACTGGTGGATCCGGAACAACACATGGCCTGATTCCTGTAAAACCAGGGATATGTAGGCAGCTCCGAAACTAGAGTGTGGCCTATATCTCTCAAATCACTCTATTCGGTCAAAATCGATTATCATTTTCTTTACCCGACAACTCTTTCTTCCTTCCCGGATAAAGAGAGACAATAGTTGATACCCAATTTTTCTCTCATATTTTTTAAATATATATATACCTTCAAAATAGTGTACATGCATCATCATTTGATTTACAAGCAAACAAGCATTTTTCAAAATTTTCTATAATTTTTAAAGGCTTTAAGTCAATTTATTCTAGCATTTTTTATTATATAAATACTCATTAATTACCTCACAAATTATTTTATGATGATTTTATCATCTAATTTCATCATTTACACCCATATTAGGTTTTAAATATTTTTTGCATATTTGTCATAATTACATTTGCATTTTAAGGGCTAAAATTGCACATTTGCAATAATAGCCTATATGTAATTCCTTATTTATGCTAAAATAATTCTGGTATACTATTATAATGTTAAATAATTGTTTTTATTTATTTTTATGCACAATTGATATTTTTATTATTTATTCATTATTTTTATAAATTATTTATTGGTTAAATTTGGGTATTTGAAATCTGGCCCCATTTTTAATTAAATTCGGACCTAAAACTACCCAAAAAATCCCAATCCCAATACTCCTAACCTAAATACCCTTACCCATTCAATTAAAACCCAACCTAGTCCACCTTAATCCCAGCTGTTGATCAAAATGATCAACAACTCACGAATAACGACCCCCTTTCCTTATATCTCCCTCCTCTCTACCCTAATCTTTATTTCCTAAATCCGCCACCCTTATTTCCCCTCCACTGATGAACCCTAATTCTGCCGCCTCACCCAAATGCCCCAAATCCCGTTCCTAATGGGATTCTTTCCCTATCCCCTTACCATTTCGGTGTTTTTCCCTTATTTGGTGTTATATTATGGGATAACTTAGGTACTTGCCTAAACATGGAAAATACCCCATCTTTGATTCTGTCCTAATCAAGTTTTACCTCTTGAATCTGGACGACCTTGAGTCCAAAAATGTTATTTGTATCATGAGGGCCTGATTCGCTCGTATCTCGCTGGTTCGTACTTAACCCTAAGGTTAGGGTTTTCAGATTCTCTTATTCGAACCAAAGCTGGTTCAAGTTTTGATTTTGAATGTTATTTCGTCTATATTCACACTATTAAGCATGAATCTGCCTATTTCCGTTAATTCCTTTTACTTGCCCTAAATTAGGGTTTTAGATCTTTTAAATCGAACCAATCTAGTTCAATTCTCTATTTCTTTTGAATAGTTTCATGTCTATGTTTATTTTATGCAGTATGTGATTATTTTATCCTTATTTCTCTGCTGATTTTATGGTTTACCAAAATTAGGGTTTCAAACCCTTTTTTTACTCGAACCAATCTAGTTCGATTCTCTACTTCTTTTGAATAATTTCCCGTCTATGTTCATTGTATGCATTGTGTGATCCTTTGCCTTATTTTCTGCCAATCTTGTGTATTTTTACCTAAAGTTTAGGATTTCAATTTGACTGATTTAAGTACTTGCTTTTTTTTATGATTAATTAAACTATTTTTCATATTTGGGTTCTAGTTTCTGCACTATTTAAACCCCTTCTCCCTCTCCTTTAAACAGACTGGAACTCTCATTTTTTTACTCACTAAAAACTTAAGCTCTCTTTGTTCTCTCTTGTTCTGATTTCTGTACAAAGTGGTTATTGTTTGGCCGGCCGAAAGCCAACGCTAAATTACTCTGGAACTTAACTGTTATTGCATATTTAGTTGCTCTCTTCTCAACTGGTATTGTCACGACCCAAAATCCTAACTCAGGTCGTGATGGCACCCAACACCGGGATTAGGCAAGCCAACACTCATATTACTAAGGATTTTTCCATATTTGATTAAGCATCCCAACACGTGCCAACTTTTAAAGTTCAAAACATTAATTTAAAAAGATAATTAGTCAATTTAACCAAAATCAGTCATAAAGAGGCGTGAGCCAATATATATATACAGACCCGCAAACCATAATATCTACCACGTGTGTGCCAGGAACTAGTGTCACAAGTCCTACGGGCATACTAACAGAATATAGTAAAGATATAATATAATTGTCCCACTGTATAGAAGAAATAGCCGAAAATAAAAACAAAAACTCCATGGTGCTGCCGAGGATCGTCAGGAGAAGCAGCTCACCGTGAAGTCAGGTCCAGTCTATACTCAGAATCGAGCTCCGATCTAATAACCAGATGCACCAGCCTCAGAACCTGTACAATTAAGTACAGAAGCGTAGCATGAGTACATAAATAAATATGTACCCAGTGAGTATCCCGTCTAATCGTGAAGAAGTAGTGACGAGAGGTCGACTTGACACTCACTAAGGTCCAACAAAATAATTTAACACGATATGATATCAGTAATAGGCATGCGAGGATGATAAAAACAGTAAACATTAAAGATAATTGTAATTCAAATAAATATTGGAAGTAAATAAACAATTACTACTTTATTTTCCCCCAAATATCTTGTCACTTCAATATCCATGAAATCATTAACAATTTAACATGCGCATACGGAATAAGGACAACCAACCTGAGCCATCATAGTAATCATATATGTGCACTGCCGAGGGTCGAACGGCCCGAACCATAATTACATCTTTCAATCTCGTCGTGGCGTACGACCCGCTCCCATGAGAGTGGGGGAAATGACACTTTGCTCGCGGAATGTAAATTGCGAAGCGGTCACATGCACACACAATATTATCCATAAGGTATCTTTCAATCTAGTCATGGCATACGGCCCGCTACCATGAGAGTACGGGAAATAACACTCCGCTCGCGGAATATAAATTGCGAAGCGGTCGTATGCACACATAATATTCTTCATAAATTTATTTTCCAGTGGAAAAATTCCTTTAAATTCCCAAATTCCATGATCTCAGGGAAACAAAGCCGCATATGACACAAATTCATAAAGCATATAGTTCATTTCAAGGAAAAACACAAGGCATGGTGTAGGCCTAACTACCCGGACATAACAATAATAGCCGCTACGTACGGACTCTCGTCACTTCGTACGTATGTAGCCCCCACAAATATTAGCACGTATTCATTTAAATCACCTAGGGGGACAATTCCCTCTTACGAGGTTAGAAAGGAGACTCACCTCGTGTTGAACCTACTCTCCGGGTCAAGAACGCGCCCGAAACTCCAAACTCATAACCCAAGGACTTGAAACCGGCCAAATGTTACATAAATATATCAATTTACACTCAAAAGTATGGAATTCTCCTATTTACTTAGTCATTTCATCCTACTTGAGAAAATTCCAAAATTCACCTCGGGGCCCGCATGCTCGGATTTAGGAAATTTTCGAAGGAATCACTTACCCATAACCTAAGGATCGTTAATATGTGATTTTTGTATGATTTCATGGCTAATTAACGGGTAATTCCTTAAATTTTCATAAAGCCCTAGGTTACTACCCAATTCCTTAATTTTCACTAATTAGGTAGTTAATTTGACTAGGAATTCATGCATTAAACTAACATTAGGGTAGAATTCACTTACCTTTTAGTAGCTAGGTCGTGGAGCTCTTTCCCAAGATTTCAAGGTCGTCTATGGTGGGAAAAAATGGAGTGAAATGAATAAATCCCGTGTTTTAAATAACTCACTGCCTACAGTGGTTCCACACCTGCGGCTCAAGGACCGCACCTTCGGTCTCGCACCTGCGAGTAAAGGCTCGTACCTGCGGAACTGAGTCCGCACCAGCGGCTCCACACCTGCAGGAAAGGGCCCGCACTTGCGAGAAGAGGGCATCCCATCTGGAGGTCGCACCTGCGAGGCTGGGACCGCAGGAGCGATCCCGCACCTGCGACTGGGAAACCGCACCTGCGGTCACACCAGAACAGGTGCACCAGCAATTGCTTCAGCTGGTTTTTAGCCTCGTATCGTGCCCGAGGGGCATCTGGGCTCACCCGAGCCCCCGTACTAGTATACCAAAAAGTCAAAATCATAATACGGACTTGCTCGAGCCTTCGGAACATCCAAAACAACGCTAAAACTCAAAATCACACCTCAAAACCCCTAAAAATCAAACTTAAGAACTTCAAGTTCGTGAATTTGCTAACAATGCACCGAATCAACCTATACTACTCGGAATGACACCAAATTTTGCAAGCAAGTCATAAATGACATAACGGAACTATTCCCGATCTCGGAATTCCATTTGGACCTTGATAACACAAAAACACGTCCCAAACCACAATATGAACTTAAGGAAACTCTTATTTCGCTATTGGGTGCCGAAACGCTCCCGGGTCATCCAAAACCCATTTCGAACATATGCCCAAGTCCGAAATCATCATATGAAGCTACCAGAACCGTCGAAACTCGATTTCGAGGCCGTTTATTCAAAATGTTGACCGAAGTCAAACTTGGCCTTAAAGGCCAACCTTATGGAACCAAGTGTTCCTATATCACTCTAAACACTTCCGAATCCCGAACCACCCGTTCCTGCAAGCCATAAATCACAATAAGCTGCTATGTAAGTTTCATTTAGGGGAATGGGTTCTGATAACACAAAACGACCGGTCGGGTCGTTACAATCTCCACCTCTTAAACAAATGTTCATCCTCGAACGGGTCTAGAATCATACCTGAAGTGCTGAATAAGTGCGGATATCTGCTCCGCATGTCCTCCTCGGACTCCCAGGTCGCCTCCTCGACTGGTTGGACCCTCCACTGGACCTTTACGGCAGAAACTCTATTGGATCTCAACTGGCGATCCTGCCTGTCAATAATAGCAACTGGCTCCTCCTTGTAGCCCAACCTCTCATCCAACTGAATAGTGTTGAAATCAACCACGTGAGAGAAGTCGGCGTGGTACCTCTGGAGCATGGATACGTGAAATACCGGATGAACTCCTGATAAACTAGGAGGTAAATCTAGCTCGTAAGAAACCTCCCCAACTCGCCTCAACACCTCGAAGGGACCTTTAAACCTCAGGCTCAGTTTGCCCTTCTTCCCGAACCTCATAACACCCTTCATCGGTGAGACCTTCAACAATACCTTGTCTCCTTCCATAAATGCTACATCACGTGCCCTATGATCCACGTAACTCTTCTGTCTGGACTGTGTTGTGCGGAGCCTCTCCTGAATCAGCTTCACCTTCTCCAATGCATCCTTCACCAAGTCGGTGCCATATAACTTAGCCTCGCCAGGCTGAAACCACCCGATAGGAGAACGACATCGCCGACCATACAAAGCCTCAAATGGAGCCATCTCGATGTTGGACTGATAACTATTATTGTAAGCAAACTCGGCCAAAGGCAAAAACTGGACCCACTGACCTCCAAAGTCAATCACACATGCCCTGAGCATGTCCTCCAATATCTGAAATGTACGCTCTAACTGACCATCAGTCTGAGGGTGAAATGCTATGTTGAGATCTATCTGGGTACCCATCTCAATATGAAATGCTCTCCAGAAGTGCGAGGTGAACTGAGGACCTCGATCTGATATAATGGACACCGGCACAGCGTGCAACCGGACTATCTCCCGAATGTAGATCTGGGCCAACCTCTTAGAAGTATATGTAGTGGACATTGGAATGAAATGTGTCGATTTGGTCAATCTATCCACAATGACCCAAACTGCATCAACTTTCCACAAGGTCCGAGGCAACCCAATCACGAAGCCCATAATGATGCATTCCCACTTCCACTCAGGAATGGGCATTTACTGAAGTAGGCCTCCTAGCCTCTGGGCTCATACTTAACGTGCTGCAAATTAAGACACCTAGACACATACTCCACAATGTCCCTCTTCATCCACCTCCACCAGTAATGCTGCTTTAAATAACGATACATCTTCGTAGCACCAGGATAAACAGAATATCGAGAACTGTGTGCCTCCTCTAGAATCCTCCCTCTCAGGCCATCAACATTAGGAACACATAAATGGCCCTGAAGTCCCATAACACCATCCTCACCAATGGTAACCTCCTTGGCACTACCCTGAACCACTGTCTCCCGTAGCTCTACCAAGTACGGATCATCAAACTGCCGAGCCTTAATCTCTCCCAATAACGAAGACTGAGCAACCACATGTGCTAAAACTCGGCGAGTCTCTGAAAGGTCTAACCTCACCAGGCGATTAGCCAAGGACTGAATGTCCAAGTCTAGAGGTCTCTCATCTGCTGCAATATAAGCCAAGCTACCCATACACTCTGCCTTCCTACTCAAGGCATCTGCTACCATATTTGCCTTGCCTGGATGATAAAGAATGGAGATATCATAATCCTTCAACAATTCAAGCCAACCGCGCTGCCTCAAATTAAGATCCCTTTGCTTGAACAAATGCTGCAAGCTACGGTGGTCTGTATGAACCTCACAGGACACCCCATACAAGTAGTGTCTCCAAGTCTTAAGAGCATGAACAATCACTACCAACTCTAAATCGTGCACAGGGTAATTCTGCTCATGAACCATCAGCTGGCGCGAAGCATAAGCAATAACTCTCCCTTCCTCCAAACACACATCCCAAACCGATGCGTGAAGCGTCACAATACACTGTATACATCCTCGAACCGGAAGGCAATACCAGAGTTGGTGCTGAGGTAAATGTTGTCTTGAGCTTCTGAAAGCTCGCCTCACACTCGTCGGACCATCGAAATGGGGCATTCTTCTGAGTTAATCTATTCAATGGAGCTGCAATAGAAGAGAACCCCTCCACAAATCGGCGATAATAGCCTGCTAGGCCCAAAAAGCTCCTGATCTCTGTAGTTGAAGTAGGACGCGGCCAACTCTGAACTGCCTCAATCTTCTCCGGATCAACCTTGATACCCTCTCCGGATACCACATGCCCCAAGAATGCCACGGAATTCAACCAGAACTCACACTTGGAGAACTTAGCATATAGCTTTTTTTCCCGCAAAGTCTGGAGCACAACTCTCAAATGCTACTCGTGCTCCCCCAGCTACGTGAGTAAATCAAAATGTCATCAATGAAGACAATGACAAAGGAATCAATATACGGTCTGAACACCCTGTTCATCAAGTCCATAAATATTGTTGGGGCATTAGTCAAGCCAAAGGACATCACCAGGAACTCATAATGGCCATATCTCGTACGAAAAGCAGTCTTCGGAACATCTGAGGCCCGAATCTTCAGCTGATGATATCCCGATCTCAAATCAATCTTAGAAAACACTTGAATAGCCTGCAACTGGTCAAACAAATCATTGATGTGCGGTAAAGGATACTTGTTCTTAATGGTGACCTTGTTCAATTGGCGGTAATCAATACACATCCGCATGGACCCATCCTTATTCTTCACGAATAGAACTGGAGCACCCCCCCGGCTATACACTCGGTCTGATGAACCCCTTAGCCAACAATACCTCAAGCTGCTCCTTCAACTCCTTCAACTCTTTCGGATCCATACGATACGGAGGAATAGATATAAGCTGGGTGCCTGGAGCTAAATCAATGCAGAAATCAATATCACGATCCGGAGGCATGCCTGGAAGGTCTGAAGGAAATACATCAGCAAACTATCGAACCACTGGCACTGAATCAATCGTCGGAGGCTCGGCGGTGGTGTCCCTCACATAATCAAGATAGGCTAGACAACCCTTCTCGACCATATATCGAGCCTTCAGGAATGAAACAACCCGGCTGGCTGCACTAACTGAGGAACCTCTTCACTCCAGCCTAGGAGACTCGGGCATGGATAAAGTAACTATCTTGGCATGGCAATCTAGCACGACATGATAAGGAGATAGACAATCCATGCCTATAATAACCTCAAAATCAACCATGTCGAGCAATAGCTCCTCTATGATATGATCCTCTGGTGGTGGGACAACTGGAATAGCTCTAGGACGCTCTCGTCCCATACCTCGGGCCGGTCCCCTCCCCCGGCCTCTGCCACGGCCTCAGACAATGGGGGTAGAGGCCCCTCCCGGGTCTGGAACATCGGATGCGCGCGTCCTCACCATCTGTGAGAGAATAGAAGAATGAGTTTTAGTAAACCATCGTGTGCACGATAGAATATGAATAAAGAGAGGTTTCCTAACACCCTATAGCCTCCTGAAGATAAGTACAGACGTCTTCGTACCGATCCGCAAGACTCTACTGGGTTTGCCAAACACTGATACCATGTTGTCATGACCCAAAATCCTAACTCAGGTCGTGATGGCGCCAAACACTGGGTTTAGGCAAGCCAACACTCAGATTACTAAGGATTTTCCCATATTTGATTAAACATCCCAACACGTGCCAAGTTTTAAAGTTCAAAACATTAATTTAAAAAGATAATTAGCCAATTTAACCAAAAGCAGTCATAAAGAGGCGTGAGCCAATATATATATATATACAAACCCGCAAACCATAATATCTACCACGTGTATGCCAGGAACTAGTGTCACAAGTCCTACGGGCATACTAACAGAAGATACAAAAGATATAATATAGATGTCCCACTGTCTGGAAGAAATAGACGGTAATAACAAAAAAAACTCCATGGTGCTGCTGAGGATCGGCAGGAGAAGCAGCTCACCGTGAAGTCAGGTCCAGTCTATACTCAGAATCGAGCTCCAGTATGATAACCAGATGCACCAGCCTCAAAACCTGTAAAATTAAGTACAGAAGCGTAGCATGAGTACATAAATAAATATGTTCCCAGTGAGTATCTCGTTTAATCTCGAAGAAGTAGTGACGAGAGGTCGACTTGACACTCACTAAGGTTCAACAAAATAATTTAACAAGATATGATATCAGTAATAGGCATACGAGGATGATAAAAATAGTAAACATTAAAGATAACTGTAATTCAAATAAATACTGGAAGTAAATAAACAATTACTACTTTATTTCCCCTCAAATATCTTGTCACTTCAATATCCATGAAATCGTTAACAATTTAACATGCACATACGGAATAAGGACAACCGGCCTGAGATATCATAGTAATCATATTTGTGCACTGTCGATGGTCGAACAACCCGAACCATAATTACATCTTTCAATCTCGTCGTGGCATATGGCCTGCTCCCATGAGAGGGGGAAATAACACTCCGCTCGCAGAATGTAAATTGCGAAGCGGTCACATGCACACACAATATTAACCATAAGGTATCTTTCAATCTCGCTGTAGCGTGCGGCCCGCTCCCATGAGAGTAGAGGAAATAACACTTCGCTCGTGGAATATAAATTGTGAAGCGGTCGCATGCACACACAATATTCTTCATAAATTTATTTTCCAGTGAAAAATTCCTTTAAATTCTAAAATTCCATGATCTCAGGGAAACAAAGCCGCATATGACACAAATTCATAAAGCATATAGTTCATTTCAAGGAAAAACACAAGGCATGGTGTAGGCCTAACTACCCGTACATAATTATAATAGTCGTTACGTACGGACTCTCATCACTTCGTACGTACGTAGCCCCCACAAATGTTAGCAAGTAGTCATTTAAATCACCTAGGGGGCAATTCTCTCTTACGAGGTTAGAAAGGAGACTCACCTCGTGTCGAACCTACTCTTCGGGTCAAGAACGCGCCCGAAACTCCAAACTCGTCATCCAAGGACTCGAAACTGGCCAAATGTTACATACATATATCAATTTACACTCAAAAGTATGGAATTCTCCTATTTAGTTAGTCATTTCATCCTACTTGAGGAAATCCCAAAATTCACCCCAGGCCCGCATGCTCGGATTTCGGAAATTTTTGAAGGAATCACTTATCCATAACCTAAGGTTCGTTAATGTGATTTTTGTATGATTTCATGGCTAATTAATGGGTAATTCCCTAAATTTTCATAAAGCCCTAGGTTACTACCCAAATCCTTGATTTTCACTAATTAGGTAGATAATTTGACTAGGAATTCATGCATTAAACTAACATTAGGGTAGAATTCACGTACCTTTTAGTAGCTACATCGTGGAGCTCTTTCCCAAGCTTTCAAGGTCGTCTATGGTGGAAGAAAATGGAGTAAAATGAATAAATCTCGTGTTTTAAAGAACTCACTGTCTATAGTGGTTCCGCAACTGCGGCTCAAGGACCGCACCTGCGGTCTCGCACTTGCGAGTAAAGGCTCGCACCTGCGGAACTGGGACAAGGGGCCTGGGCTCGCACCTGCGAAACTGAGTCCGCACCAGCGGCTCCGCACCTGCGGGAAAGGGCCCGCACCTGCGAGAAGAGGGCAGCCCATCTGGAGGTCGCACCTGCGAGGCTGGGACCGCATGAGCGATCACGTACCTGCGACTGGGCAATCGCACCTGCGGTCACACCAGAACAGGTGCACCATCAATTGCTTCAGCCGGTTTTTAGCCTCGTATGGTGCCCGAGGGGCACCTGGGCCCACCCGAGCCCCCGTCCAAGTATACCAATAAGTCCAAAATCATAATACAGACTCGGTCGAGCCTTCGGAACATTCAAAACAACGCTTAAACTCAAAATCACACCTCAAAACCCCTAAAGATCAAACTTAAGAACTTCAAGTTCGTGAATTTGCTAACAATGCGCCGAATCGATCTATACTACTCGGAATGATACCAAAATTTTCAAGCAAGTCATAAATGACATAACAGAACTATTCTCGGTCTCGGAATTCCATTTGGACCTGAATAACACAAAAACACGTCCCAAACAATATGAACTTAAGGAAACTCTTATTTTGCTATTGGGCGCTGAAACTCTCCCGGGTCATCCAAAACCCATTTCGAACATACGCCCAAGTCTGAAATCATCATACGAAGCTATCGGAACCATTGAAACTCAATTCTGAGGTCGTTTACTCAAAAAATTGACCGAAGTCAAACATAGCCTTAAAGGCCAACCTTAAGGAACCAAGTGTTCGTATATCACTCTAAACACTTCCGAATCCCGAACCACCCGTTCCCGCAATCCACAAATCACAATAAGCCACTATGGTAAGTTTCATTTTAGGGAACGGGGTCCGATAACACAAAACGACCGGTCGGGTCGTTACAGGTATGCCCTAACCTTTACAATTTCATTCTCTATGTTTTGTTTGACTAGCCTGTTTCAATTTCTAGCATGATTCTGTTCTTTATACGAATATATGATTTCATTTGGTAATACTGTTAACTTAAGACTAGGTTATTTTAAATAGCATGAATCCTCGCATAAGTTAATGTAAGGTTTAGTTTGTTTCATTAACCTGTTCTGAACTTTATAAGGTACTGTAAGCATGCAATGATTGTTATAACTCCAGTTTGTTTCTGTCTTTGTGTTCAAGCCATGGCTGCTTTAATATTTAACCCAATCACATGCCAATATTCTTGAACTACATGCTAAACACGAACTTTGTTTGTTTCTTGGTGCAGTTTTATTTGCAATTCTGTATTCTGAATTTGCTTGCTTCTGAAGTTGAACTATTTTTTTAACCTATCCCCCTTACCCTTTATGCACTGATTTTTAAACTCCTACTCTTAGTTATTTAGGTTCTTACCACCCCCAGTGTGAGAACTGCCTAGGGTCCTTGAGACTCCTCCGAACTCTAACACATTGGGGCTTGTCTTCCAATCGTTATGAACTATTTTTTTTCTGAGTGCGGTTCTGGTGTGAGAATTTCCTGGGGTCCCTGAGGCCCTTGGGAACTTTGACACATTAGAAACCCAATTTTATGTTTCGTGGATGGATCAATATTATGCTCCAAAGTTTCTATGTTTGAGGGCTTGGTTCCCAGGTTTATACTGGGCCTATGAAGGCTCCCTATAGCGTAATGGATATTGTTACGTAATTTATTTATTCTGGGTTGTAATAATTTCTGTAATAACAAATTTGGGGTTAATTAGTGAAAGTTTGGGGGGGAGGGCTTCCTTCTATCTTTGTTAAACTTGGGTAGAAATCCTGCCTATATGTTTAATTATGTTGATCAAATCATATGAGTGCTATTACTTGTCTAGAGATCCTGCCTATAGGATTTTTTGATTGTTTAATTATGTATGCTTGCATATTAGAGATCATGTTTATAGACTTCTTGCATTAGAAAATCCTATTCATAGGATCTACACATATTTTTAACTCAACGTGCATTAGTGACCATGTCTATAGGATTCTGTTTGAAATAATAACATTTCCTTGGCAATCTGCTTAAAATTCTGCCACCATACAGTTGTAAATATCATGCCTATATCAATATCAAACCTAGAAAACATGCCTATAGGATTTAAAATTAATAGATATCATGTCTATAGGAGTTTAAATCAATTCTGCAATTAGAAAGCATGCCTACAGGATATAAAAGGGATAAAGCCTGTCTATAGGAATAAAAATCAGTAGTTCACTTAGAAACCATGTTATAGGTTTATAATTAATAAACTCGTAGAAACCATGCCTATAGGGTTCTGTTAATCAGTTCTAAGTTCGACCAATTCTGGTTATCAATGTGAGCCCTTATTTGTTTATTTGAAAGTCCTATTTGTCTTTTGTTTGTCGCCTAGATTTCTCATTTTTTTAGTAATATAGGTTGGTCTAGAACCATCCTAAATAGAGGTACTAACACCTCCAGGACCATAGTTAAGGGACGGGTAGTTCACGCACAAGGAACGAGTTAGAAGCTATTAGAATGCTTAGGTAACAACAGAAAGATAGTAATTGGGTAGTAAATGAGATGATGACCCGTGCGCTAATACTATGAGTACCGCAACTCGGGGAAGTTACAAAGTATTGCATGGAATGATCCTATAGGCTAAAACACCTAGGACCCCTTTAATCCTGTTTAAAGTCATTTGTATTTGTCCAAATTGTTTTATTTTCCTTTTAGACTAATTCGCTTAATTAAGTTCGGCCAGGATCCACCATTGTGGACCTCGAGGGGTGCCTAACACCTTCCCCTCAAGGTAATTTCAAGCACTTACCCGATCTCTGGTGATGCAAACTAGTAATATGAGTTATCTACTCTAGTTGTCCTAACGCACATTAATCTGTTAGGTGGATATTCTTCCAATCCCTTATCCAATCCCAAAAATAAGGGGTTATCCCAGAAATGTTGAAACCCGATTTTGAGAGAAAAAGTGGGGCACGACACTGCGTCCATCGCCAGAGAAAATAAGAACGGGCTGAGCGCAGATCCTTGGTGTAACCCCATAACCACCGGAAAAGGCTCTGAGTCACCTCCCACATTCCTAACCCGAGTCATAGCTCCATCATATATATCCTTTATCGCCCTAATGTAAGCCATCGACACACCTTTCACCTCCAGACACTTCCAAAAGACGTAGCTAGGGACCTAGTCATATGCCTTTTTTAGGTTAATAAACACCATATGCAAATCCCTCTTCCTATCCCTGTATAGTTCCACAAACCTCCTGATAAGGTAGATAGCTTCCGTAGTAGAACGACCCGGCATGAACTCGAACTGGTTTTCTGATATAGACACCGCCCTCCTTATCCTCCCTTCCACCTCCCTCTCCCAAACTTTCATGGTATGACTTAATAACTTGATACCCTTATAGTTGTTACAATTATGGATATCCCCTTTGTTCTTTAACACCGGAACCATTATACACCACCGCTACTCATCAAGCATCCTCTTTGTCCTGAAGATAACATTAAACAACCCAGTCAGCCACTTCAAGCCTGCTGTATTGGTAAAAAAATAGACTTCACATGTGTAATATTTCTGATGACAAGGCAATCTACGTGGATCAATGGAAACATGATAACTGGTCAGAAGTTTAGAAAGAAGTACGGGACAAAGAGGAACGGAATAGCATACACACGAGACAATTAGATGCGGGAGTTCCAGTCTAATTGAGGAGTTGAAGAGACACGGTCAAAATGAACTAAGGCAGAATAAAGGGCAGATATAAATATCTTCAATCAATGAGCTAAATGTTACATAATCTTCACGCAACAGTTACGATTACCAATTGTAATGTTACATTAATGATATTATTAGTCATTAATGCTCAATTATTAAGAAGAGTAGACGTTATATTAAGAAATTCCTCATAAAAAGGAGTAAAATCTCACTTGTATGGACATGTTTGAACCACTACTGAAATATACTTACTTTTATGTGATCTTATTGCTTTCTTATTTACAAGTCTAATTCTTATTATTCGGTTATCAGAAGCCCGAGTACTTCTTAAAATAGCTTTGACTAAGAATATAATTCTTTGGTTAAACAAATTGGTTCAGTTACCGGGAATCTGATAACCTTTGTTTTTTCTCGAAAAACCTTTATCGAATCATGTCGAATACCAACGACAACAACCAACAAAAAATTGGAACCCCAGTTCCATCGCCTCAGGGATCCCCACGAGGTTCAAGGGACAACTCCCCAGAAAGATCTACAACTCACGACAATGATCAAATTGGAAACGAGCAAACAGGAGAACAAGACCCTGTGAAGCAGATGGTTGGTGAATATGTGAGTGAAGCTCTTCAAGCTTTCATGAGGGGGCTAACAACTGTGTGTTACACCCCATGTTTTCTTACAAGAAAGTATGCCATAAGCAAATTGATGAAAGCTTGGGAATGAGATTATTTTGAGGTTACAAGTATTATGCTATTTCAACAAGGGATAAGTAAATTCGTGAAAGTGAGCAGGTAAGCAAATCGAAGAAAATGAGTTTCGCCGAAGTTTGGCAAATTGGGATACAATACGATCCGAGTTATAATACCCGATATTTATGGAGTAGTGCCATACAAGGTACTATATGACCATGATACTAAGGTGTACAAAGTATGTTAAAAGTGAGTAGTTTTTAAGTAATTTGACATAATCCTTAATTATGTGAATTACTAGATAATGGGGGAATTAAATAGTTAATTAATATTTAGTGGCTGATTAATTAAAGTGTTTGGATAAGATTAATAATCCCAAAACGTGGAAGCCACATGTTGATACATATGATGACTCTTGCGTTGAGTTAAAATGTGGCATTTGAGAACTCTACCACGTATCTATCTTTCTTAAGACTTAAATTACAAAAATTTAAGTGGTGCACTGTTATATATGTATCATTATTTACATAGTCTTTCTAAGAACGTAACTAGCTTCATTATACTTCATTAACATCACTTTTCTTAAAAGTTTATGTTAAAGAATGACAAATCTCTTCAAATTTCAACAAGACTTTTCATACTTTAACGTCATTTTCTAAAGAGCTTAATTCAAGTTTCTCATTTCATAATTATTTAAAGAGAGGTTTCGGCCAAGATAATCTTTGCATAAGCAACGAGTTTTTCATATAACATGTTCCGTGTTTTGTCGCAATTAACGTGTGTTAGAGGATTGTCAAAAGAATTGGCTCAGGTATGTTAAGGCTATCCCTCCTTTCTTTTTGGCATGATCTATATGACACAGAAAAAACAAGCAAATGCATAGTCTCCATAAATTACTCTATTCGTAGAAATACTAGGGGTGTCTATATTCTTGATTCCCCATCTGAATTATTATTATCTTCTGTTCATGGGTCCCAGAAAAATACGTATTTGATAATGTTTATCCGAAAGACATATTGATTTTTATGGCATTCTGAGAAAATCTTATTGACGTATTTTTTATGCATTTCATGCATTCATACATGTACATTGACCATGACTCAAACGGTGTTATATACGCGTATATATGTATGTATATATATGTATATAGGATATGGGAAAGGTTATGGCATTATATATGCACCACCACCTGATCAGCTGGTATACGTTGATGATTTGCCCACAGTGGCCGAGATGATATGATGGGATTCCCTCAGAGGCCTGATGATGTTATGAAATATGTACCTATGCATGACATGACATCCATACGCATATGCTTGATATTATACGTATTTCATGATTTACAGAATTATCCAGACTTACAGGTTGAGTCAGTTACTCTATATTACTTCCATGTCGGTTATGTACTTATTTTTATTTGTGTGTCTTACATACTCGGTACATTATTCGTACTGACGTCCCTTTTGCCTGGGGACGCTGTGTTTCATGCCAGCAGGTCCTGATAGACAGGTCGAGAGCCCTCCAAGTAAGTTATCAACTCAACGGAAGATGTGGGTGCGCTCCATTTGCTCCGGAGTTGCTTATTTGGTCAGTATAATTAGGACATGTATTGATTGGTATGGTGGGGATCAGTCCCGACCTTTATGATACTTATATACCCTTAGAGGCTTGTAGACATATGTCATGTATACGAATACTTGTATGGTCTTGTCGGCCTATGTTTAGAGTTTATAAATAATTATGTTGGCCTATTAGGACCGTATGTCACGAGTATATGATAATGTAATAAGAAATATACGTTACGTTGGTACTCGGTTGAGTAAGGTACCGGGTGCCCGTCGTGACCCATCAGTTTGGGTCGTGACACTGTGTCACCTACGCCTCCTCCAAACAACACCGCGACTGTAGAAAATCCACAATCTGGACTAGCAAATTCAGGAAGTAGAGGCACTCTAAATGAATCACTTGAAGTAAGACCAGGTATGTCTAATAATTCAGATTTACAATCTTTAATACTAACCTTGAAGAAACAGGTGAAGGAACAAAACGATCACATCGAGAAAATTCCTGGAGTACCACTTGTCATCAAGGGTATTGATATTGATAAATACTCTCAACAACCCTGGAAGCCAAGTGCAACACCTTTGCCGATTCCCAAGAAATTCAAAATGCCTGACATACCAAAGTACGATGGGATAACTGATCCACGTGATCATGTTATTGCTTTCACCACAAGTATAAAAGGCAACAACCTGACTAAGCAAGAAATTGAATCCGTGTTGGTCAAAACGTTTGGAGAAACACTCACCAAATGAGCATTAACATGGTATTCTCTCTTGCCCGAAAATTTTGTTGATTCTTTTGTTGAGCTTGCAGATTTGTGTATAAAAGCACATTCCGGTGCGCAAAAAGTGGAAAAGAGAATGGAAGACATATTCAAAATAAAACAGGTAGATACGGAGTTGCTTCATGAATTCATAGACAGGTTTCAATGTGAAAGGATGCTTCTACCAAGAGTACTTGACAATAGAGCAGATATGGCTTTTGCAAGTAATTTGAACGATAAAAGCTCTAAAGCCACGAGGAGACTCAAAGAAAGCTTGATAGAGTTCCCAGCTACGACATGGAACGATGTTTATAACAGGTACAACACCAAATTACGAATTGAAGAAGATAATATTGCCCAATCAAAAGCAGAAGACACAATGAGTTATAGACGCTCCGAATTAGAAAGGAGAACTGGCAAAAATAGGTACGATCCATATGGGACCTTTGGGACGAGAGTCTCGTTCCAAATCTGAAAACCCACAGTCTGATCACAGACCGTCAAATAGAGATTTGAGCTCATCATCATCAAGATCCAGAAAGGATCGAGATGAGCGAAATAGAGGTAATACAAGAATTGGAGATTACAATTTCAATGTAAGTACTTTCGAATTAATTACAGTATTAAGAAATATGGGTTATAAAGTTCGATGGCCCAAATAAATGAGATCAAATCCAAACAGAAGGAACCCAGACTTCTGGTGTGAATTTCACAATGATCATGGGCACAAAACATCAGACTGCAAGTTATTGCAAGGTGAGGTAGAACACTTATTAAAACAAGGTTATCTAACAGAACTATTTAGTGAAAAAGGTAAACATGCATATATGAAGAATAGGCAGGAGCCCCCAAAACCACCATCTCCGAAGAGAACTGTAAATGTGATAAATGGAGGAGATGAGGTAAATGGCGTAACTTATACTTCAGCAAGAAGGATAACCAAGTTCACAGTGACCCACGGGAAACGAACTCGTGTGACTTTGGAGGCTGACAACATCTCATTCGATGACTCAGATGCTGATGGATTACTGCTTCCACATATCGACGCACTGGTAATATCTCTACTTATACATGACACTAATATGAAAAGGGTATTGATTGATCTAGGTTGCTCGGTCAATATCATTTTGCTGAGGGTTGTGGAAGAGATGTTAATGAGGGACAATGTAATTCCAAAAGCATGTTCCTTGTCCGGATTCGATAACGCTACTGTCATAACAAAAGGAGAAATTGAGCTTAATACCTATGCAGAAGGCGTCGTCAATGAAACGAAATAAGGGTGTGGTCGAAGATCAGGCTTGACTGACCAACTTCATTGACGGTGCATTTCGTTCTGGGTGGTGTTTCAGTAATTATGAGTGGCCTCTAAAGCAAGTTATAGATACAAATATGGCTTATAATGTAATCATGGGGTGGCCATGGATCCATGACATTGATGCAGTACCATCTACTCTGCATCAGGTAATCAAATTCCCTTCCAAATGGGGAATCCAGAAGAGTCGAGGTGATCAGCAGACTTCAAGAAATATCAACTCAGTGATGCATTCCAATAAAAAAAAGAAATAGCAGAAGAATCAAAAGACGAGGGAGCAACTCGAACAGACACACAAGAAAACGATAAAGACACGGTGAATCAAATCACCACGGATGTCGCATCAAGACATACAGACATGGATTCCAGACCTGATGTTATTCAAGAACCAGAAGAGAATGAAAATATCAAGACAACGACTGAGGAGCTCAAAGTTGTTCCACTGTTCGAGCTTAAGCCTGAGCAAAAAATCCACATAGGATCAAGGCTAAGCCCGACCAGAAGAGGTAAGTTAATTGAATATTTAAAAGTTAACGCATATTTTTTTGCTTGGTCCCATTCAGATATGACAGGTATACCCCCAGAAGTGATGACTCATAAACTAAATGAAGACCCATCCTTCGTACATGTCAAGCAAAAGAAAAGAATCAAGTGATCAATGAAGAGGGGAACTTACTGTTACAAAGTCATGCCTTTTGGCTTGAAAAATGTTGGAGCCACGTATCAAAGGCTAGTGACCAAGATGTTCCATGAACATTTAGGGAAAACAATGGATTTGTAAATTGATGACATGTTGGTAAAGTCAACGCAGGCAGAAGATCATTTCCAACATCTCTCAACTACTTTCGAGATCCTCCGCAGGTATAACATGAAATTAAATCCAGAAAAATATGTTTTTGGCATCGAATCAGGTAGATATTTGGGTTTTCTCGTATCAAATAGAGTCATTGAAGTAAATCCTGCTCAAATTAAAGCTATTGAAGAAATATCTGATATACTCACGAGCAAAAAAGCAGTTCAAAGTTTAACATGTAGGATTGCAGCTTTAGGAAGATTCATCTCCAGATCTTCAGAGAAGAGTTTTAAATTCCTCTCAGTAGTAAAGAAGTAGAATAAGTTCGAATGGACTGAAGAATGTCAACAAGCTCTTAAAGACTTGAAGACTTATCTATCAAATCCTCCATTGATGTCTAAACCAAAGGAAGGGGAAAGGTTATACATTTATCTTGTTGTTGCATAAATAGTCGTAAGTGCAGTCCTGGTAAAGGAGAACAAAGGTAAGCAATCTCCTATCTACTATATAAGTAAGTCCTTACTAGATGCTGAAACTAGATATCCTCATCTAGAAAAATTAGCCTTGGCTCTAATCATGACAGCTAGAAAGTTAAGACCATACTTTCCGTGTCACCCAATTACTGTTGTAACTTCGTATCCTTTGAGAAATATTTTGCATAAGCAAGTACTGTCAAGTAGACTGGCTAAATGGGCAATAAAACTAAGCGAATATGACATAGTCTATCAACCTAGGACTGCAATAAAGTCTCAGGTTTTAGCCGATTTTGTCGCAGATTTTAACACTAGCATAATTCCTAAAGTAGAAAAAGAATTACAAACCTTTACCAGAGCTAATCCAGGAATATGGACTCTATTCACCGACGGCTCTTCTAATATTAAAGGAGCCGGGTTGGGAATTGTTTTGATACCACCTTCGGGGTGAAAAGATAAGGCAGGCTATTAAATGTTATCCCATCACTAACAATGAAGCAGAGTACGAAGTTGTCATTACAGGACTCGAATTAGCACGAGAACTCTCAATTGAGCAGATCGTGATCAAAACTGACTCTCAACTAGTGATGAACCAGATGCAGGGAACTTATACTGCTAGAGAGACTCGAATGCAACAATATATGGAAAAGGCATGAGACCTGGTGAGGCAATTCCAGTCATAGAAGATTATGCAAGTACCTAGAGAGGAAACCTCAGAAGCGGATGCGTTAGCTAATCTTGCAGCAGTTACCGATGTAACGAATAAAGACAATGCTATTGTGATACACTTATTTATTCAGCAATTGACCAGGACAAGAATGAGGTAACATTTAATAATCTAACCTGGGATTGGAGAAACGAAATTGTAAATTTTTTGCAGAATGGTACCGTGCCTGAAGATAAGAAAGAAGCTCAAGCACTTCGCTGAAAAGCTACATGGTACTGCCTAGTTTGTGACACTCTGTATCACAAAATGTTTGGAGGTCCCCTAGAAAGGTGCCTTAGACCAAACCAAACTAAGTATGTGATGAAAGAAGTACACGAAGGACATTGTGGGAACCACAGGTGCAAGGTACTAAGTCAAAACCCTAATCAGAGCAGGGTACTATTGGCCTAATATGGAAGAAGACGCTGAAGATTTCGTAGCTAAATGCGATAAATGTTAGTGATATGCTAACAATATGCATCGGCCCACAGAATTACTACACCCGGTTGTACCATCTTGGCCATTTATGAAATGGGGAATGGATATAGTAGGACCTCTACCCCCATCCAGAGGAAAGGTACGATTTTTACTTGTATTAACAAATTATTTCTCAATATGGGTGGAGGCAGATGCTTTTAAACAGGTGCGAAGAAAAGAAGTGAAAAGATTCATATGTCGAAACATCATATGCCATTTTGGTGTACCAAAGGAAATTGCATGTGACAATGGCCCACAATTCATAGGCTCACAAATCACAGAATTCTTCCAAAGCTGGAAAATCAAACAAATCACTTCTTCACCATATCATCCCGTGGCTACCGGGCAAGCTGAGTCAACAAATAAAATCATTTTTAAGAATCTAAAGAAACGATTGGAAAAAGCTAAGGGAAATTGGCTTGAAGAACTACCGACAGTATTATGGGCTTATAGAACTACTGCAAAGACACCCACGAGAGAAACCCCATTCACGCTTGTTTACGGCTCAGAAGCTCTAATACCAGTGAAAATTGGTGAACCGAGCATGAGATTCACAACAACAACAGAAGAAACAAACAATGATGAGTTGAGAACAAATCTGGATTTATTCGAGCAAAGGAGAGAAGCTGCTTTAATACGCACGACAGCTCAAAAGTAAATCATAGAGCGATATTACAACAGAATAGCTCACCTCAGATATTTCAAAATTGGGGACTTTGTCCTTAAGAAAGTTTTTCAATCAACAAAGGAGGCTGGAGCAGGAAAATTAAATCCAAATTGGGAAAGACCCTACAAAGTGTGTGGTATTGCTGGAAAAGGTGCTTATAAAGGAGGCCTTGTAGTAGTTATAAGATCATCTTGCAATCATCTTGAAAACTATCTTGTAACCTTTGTAAAACTTTGTGATATACTACATATGAGTTCCTTCTAAATTTACCTTTTGTTCTTTCTTTCGAATGGATGGAAAGGCCGGTCCATATATGAAAATAGAGTAAGAATACTCTAAAAATGTTAGCTTGTTGTAGTACGAATTTTTTCTGAGTTATAACAACTAATGTTGGTTATAGTACAAAAGTTTTCTGAGTTTTGTAGCTTGGCAAGCCGTCCCTTATGGTTTGTATGAAGCCAACCCCTTTGTAGGAAAACTTTTGCGACTATAAGCAAATTAACTGTTAGTGTAGATTGGCAATAGCCAACCCTTTTTGTAGGAAAACTTCCGTATCTATGATATAGTTTGATTTCTTGGAGTCTCTTGCTCTATTCTTTGTATTGTGGTATCAGAGCCAGCCCATCCTTTCGGAGGGAGGAACAATTTACTAAATTTGTCTGAGTCATTTCCATCATCCTCTTCCCTAGCAAAAATGAATATGTCTCCCACTCTATATAAAACCTTGTCCAAAAAATATGATTACCTCTATGAAGTCGATATCCTACCCAATGAACAAAAAGTATCTTCCACTGAACTACCCCTATAAATCCTTACTCAGCTTTTGCCAAAAAATCATTTGCACCATGGAACCAAATATGTTCCTTAGTCAAACACAAATCAAAAGGAGTCAAAGAATATGTTGCTGCCTCAAAACTTGACCAGCATCCTATTCTTGCTACTCGAGAGAAATAATTTATTACCATCCAAATTCCAGATGATTTTCCAAGACAATGGAGAGATCATGGTTTTACCCATGTCTATTTTGGTCCTATCCGAATTGCTCTCACTTATCATGGAAAAAAAGGTCAACCTGTTGTTGCTCGACTTTCTCTTCTAGATACAAGATACTTGGAGTACCAACATGCAAATTTGGGTACTGCAAAAGTTACCTTGAATGTAGGGACTGTCTTCATAACTATCTTTCCAAATATCAACATGTCCCTTTTTTACCCATACTTATCCGAAGCACTAAAAATCCAAGTCCAAATTTAAGGTGCCCCACAAGCCAAAGATTCAATCCAAGCCACTCTTCATCACCAAATGGCGTGGCAGGTCCAAAATCATGTCATGGATCTTTGCCTTCCCGGAGGAGAAAATACTTTACTCTTGAATATTGATGCTACGAAAGCAAATACCCTATGCACCCAAATACCCAGACAAATTTCCAGAGATGAGCTAGTCAAAATTCTTCCTGATTCCTGGATCACAAATTATGAAAGGTTAAAGAAACCAGAAGAACCTCTATAATCTGGTGAACCAACTTTTACCAAAAGAAATGACAAAATCGTTTCTATAAGCTTTGACCATTCCCATCTCAAAAAACCCAAACCACCATCACCTCGTAACCCAGAATCCAAAAAACCACTTGAACCTAAAACTCCATCAACCCAAAATTCCACACTCCCAAAAATAATCATGATGAGCCCTTCGAGTTCCATCCATACCCAAGATTTTCCTCCACTTCAACCTTTTTAAAATGAGGGTATCAACCATGCTCCAAAAATCCTCAAGAAAAACATAGTACTACCTACTGGAGAAAAAACCCCAGCAAGTGACATCGAGGCAA
The DNA here is from genome assembly GCA_005239505.1 of Nicotiana paniculata. Taxonomy (NCBI): domain Eukaryota; kingdom Viridiplantae; phylum Streptophyta; class Magnoliopsida; order Solanales; family Solanaceae; genus Nicotiana; species Nicotiana paniculata. Next base: position 45,568 of record ML319201.1, read on the forward strand.
CAATGAACTGGCAATTAGAAAATTCCATCTTCTAAAAAAAAATGCTCAATAATATTGGCAACACCGTAAAAAACGTGGCCCATACACAAAACAAGTTAATGAGAAAAGTGGAAACAATTGAGAAAAAGGTGGAACAGACATCGTCTCAGCATGCAGGACTAATCAAAGCTTTGGAGATAAGATTGGCAAACTTACAATATGAGATTTGTCCGCCAGGAACTTCACTTTTCCAGTTCTTCCAACAACAACAAAAAGAGACGATTTCAATCAAGGAAAAAATCTAACTTTTGAGAAATGACCGCTTTGAGTCACAAAAAACCCCACTTTTCCCTTCAAAATCTACCTTCTTCCCCATGTTAACACAAGCATATTCCCCACCAAAATTGGACAACACCTTTTCTACCTTTCCTACCACCTCACAGAATCCTATCTCTTTCACCCAATCTTTAAAAGAAGAACCTGAATTCGATATTGCAAAAATGGTTTGGGAAAGGAAAGATGCTCTTGCAGCCAAGAAACAAACCAAGAAAAGGCGAGACCAAGGAGAAAGTTCAAAAGGGTCCAACCCAGAAAGTTTGATGATTTCCGATCAGAATACTCCAGATTTCTATGTCTCCCAACCAAGAAACATGTCTGAAGGAGATACCACATAGTCAGAATCTCTAAATTCATCAGACGATGATACAATGGAAGATAGCTCTCAATCCATCAATGAATCCACAACAAACTCTTCTGACAAAGACGATCCCCCAATATTTGTGCGCCAACTAAGAGACCCAGAAATATCTGAAGTAGAGGAGGATCAAGAAGGAATGACAGATGAACCAATCCCAGAAAGAAGGCATTAACCCATGGCGTCAAAACCAGTTGGAACTGGCTTCCACACTTTCACTTTTGATGGCGTCAAGGTTTCAAAATGGTCTCAAAGGATCCAAGACTTCTATACTTGGATGGTGACCAAAAATTTGGTGGAAAGAGAAAAGTATATCATCCTGTCAGAACTAACTTTACGGTTCTCAGGAATGCTCAGAGATTGGTGAAATTCACTTGGGATTCAAGACAAAAATATTTTTCTTACATCCCAGGATTTTGCCTTCAACATCAGAATCCTAGATGAAGTTTTCTGCGGAGATACTGGCCAAATATAGGAGAAAATGCGAAGACAAATCTTTGAGATGAAGTGTGTGTCATTCGACAGAAATGACACTGATAGGCATTTTCAAAAAATGGCAAAGATATACTTTGAAATCGGCGGAGACATCAACCTGAAGCAAGCCTTTGTCTCTTCCCTTCCAAAGATGTTGGCAAGCCGAACCATGACCATCATTGAAGAAAAGTTTCAATCAATAACAATCCCACAAGTCGGCTACATCAGGCAAGCTATTTTCGTAGCATTGGAAGACATTTGTACAAAGCGCTCAGCCCTAAAAGAAATTATTCATCACAATCCAGCACTTGACAAAGCATGTCGAAGATCCGATCTAATCACTGGATCAGGATGTTCCTGCCAAATATCTAGGCAACAGAAAGGATTCAGGAGGTTCAGATGGCCAAGAATTCCAGATGGAAAACCAAGGATAGATGATTTTTAGGGTTTTTTGGTAGGTAATGTAGGATTAAGGTGGGATTAACAGGGATGATTATCTTCCATTGATTTTCTCGATTTGTCTTCTAGGAATCTTTTCAAAGATCTTGTGTAGTAACGCCTGGAACTCGACGGTTCTTCTTCTCTATGTTCCTTCTCTTTTGGGTTGAGGGATGTGATCCACAACCTTAATCTGGAGATGTCATGAGTGATTTTTCCCCGGATGATCTTATTCGGAGTTTGATATTCCTTTGCTGCTTCTCGGACTTTTCCCTAGTGAGGATTAGTGCTGGTATAATTCCAGCTTGCCCAATCTTTTGGCCATATCTCTCTCGGGATACACCTATTTTGCTGGAAAAAGGTGCTTATGAGCTGGAAACCATGGATGGCAGAATTTTACCAACAAGTTGGAATGTTGTTCACTTGAAGAAATATTACTTTTAAGGAAAAGGAATACCCACGGCCAGGTATCATACGTTTAATTTTATTTATTACAGTTAAAATTATACTAACCATTTTAGATGATAGGCAAAAAGCTAACCCATAACCAGATGATGATATTATACCTGAATAGACACGAGGAAAAATATGAATTCCCAGTCTAGGGTTACAACTTTCTGATGGACGTTTCAAAGGATTAAGCAGTCATCATCTAAACTATATACCTTCGAGTCCCGTATGTTTTTCCTTTTCAAGAAAAGGACCACAAGAAAGGAATAGTCAAGTGCTCGAGATTTCATTCTTCAAAGCTCATACACTTGGGGGACTATACAGTATGGAAGAGGCAAAGAAGACTATCAAAAGAGTTAAAGTTCAAGCCTGAAGATCCATTTTTTCCAACAAGTCAAAAGTTATGAGAAGAATCAAAGAGCCAAAGACAAAAACACAAAGCCTGATTCAGAAACCTACAAAGAACATACTCGTGAATGTAAACGAATGTTTAGGTTAAAGGCAGAATTTAGTTACGGTAAGAAATCCATACTCCGTGTTTATTCAAAACCTGTTGTAAAAGAAAACAGTTACGAAAGAGTCATAGGCGATGCTCAAACACATATAAAATGTTACGAAAGTTCATATAAAGACTTTCTGCAAAATAATATTCGGAAAAAATATGTGAATTCCTATCTCTCTTTCGTATGTTAACACCATTATGAAGTTAAGACGTCTTCTTCATAAGTGTCATTCATAAAAGGGCTTTCTTTTATAAATCGTTCTTATTTAAAAAAGACACGAAATATTGAAGCATTTTTAATGCAAAATTAAATACCAAGGGGTAAAACAAAAACCCGAACGTAAAGCATGCAAACACTTAAAAGTAAAATAAAAACTCGAAAAAACACAATTCATGCTAAGAAATGTAAATATTAATATTAATGGTAAAAACTAAGTATTAACTTAGTTTAAACCAAATTTGTTCATACAAAATTGCCCCTAAGTTGTCATTGGGGACTTACTAAACCAAACTTCACCCCCAAATGGGACCGGGGGTAACCACCAATTGTTCCAAAAGAAAAAAAGAATAGAGGGGCTGATAAACACTTTCACTTGACGCTGGGGGGATTATCTTCATCAACAAGATGAGCGCCTTGAGATGGCAAGGCTTGGGCACATGCTTCATCAGGAACGATCTCATCACCCATTGGAACTTCAACTTCAGGTGATGAAAATTTTTGACTTTGCTGAGACTTTTCAATCGTCTCCTTGGTTTTGGCAATTTCAGCTTCTAAGTCAAAATTTTCTTAGCCCATTTTCGTCAATGTGTCAAGATGGGCATTCAAATAAGCCCAACTCATATCAATAGCTGTCTAATCCTCAAGAGCCTCGTAATCTTTCTTCCATTGTTCAATATCGGCTATCAACTCATCTTTTTCAACCATGACAGCATCATAAGAAGCCTGCAAAGGGGCAAGAGATCTTTCCAGAAATTGAATCTTGTTTGAAGATTCACGGAGGTCCTCCTGGGTCTGAGTAAGTGATTGCACAAGTTCACCAGCATAAGCCCCATTCTAGTCCAACAAAGCCTTCAAGCTTCTTATCTCTTCAGTAGCATGGGAAAGTTGCTCCGCAAAGGAAGACTCCAGGATGTTCTTATCCTTGCCTGCTTGACTTGATGAAGCCTTCTCGATGGCTAATTCTGCTGCAATTACTCTGATTTGCTGCTCCTAGGTACATTTCTCCTCCTCTACTACCTCCATATCAAGCTGAAGACTCTCGAATTGCTCCTTCCAGTTATCAGCCTCGGTATGATAGTCATTCGCTAATTGCTCCGTATGAACGATCCTTTTCATCAATTCTGTACCAATAAGATTGATCTGCACAAAAAGAGAAGTTAGATACGATAAAGGATATAAAAAAATAGGAACAATATAAAGGATACATTTAAGGACGAGTGTACAATTTCGTTCATCCAAGTTAAGGAGCTATGACTTTCCAAATTATACATCTCAACCGGGCCTATCAGAGGCTTCAACCACACATCCGCCTGACCTGATTTCTTTAAGAGGCTACCTCCCGCAGGAACCTCTATCATAATTTGTTTCATCTCCCCACTACTGGAAGATCCTACTTCGACAATAGAAGGCACTGAAGTAGGGGCAGATGAAGGAGACACAAATGGAATAGGCGGGGGAGCAGAAACAGCAACAGGTGCGGCAGATGAAAGTTCCACTGGAGCAAATGGAGGAAAAAAAGCAAGAGGTGCCTCCTCTAAAATTGTGCCAAAGCCTTGGTGGAATAATTGTTCAATTGATTCATGGCAGAGGAAGGATTTGCGTCTTCAAGAGCGGAATGCTATGACTCAGGCACATAAGGTGGATCAGTAACTATAGCAGATTCGTCATTAGACACGACCTTTCTTCTCCGTGACCTCCGAATCAACGAACCTTCCTCTTGCTCTTCCTCATCTTCCAAGGTCGGAGACCCACTTGCTTTCCTTTTTGATGAAGAGGAGTTCACAATAATTTCTTGGGCCTTGTCCAAAGAAAGTTTCGAAGCAGATACAGCAGCAACAGAGACCCCACGAGCGAGAAACACTAAAAATAAAAGGGATCGGAGAAGCTTAAAAGGAGAAAGAAAGGAAATATAAAAAAAACTACCATGGGTTTTCACTTTCCAACCAAACCTCGCCGAGAGGTACTTCCAAGAACATTCTTCCATTGGAGCGATCAACAATAAGTTTTCTACCCAACCACGGAAATCGGAGACCTCCTCAACAGTTCCCATGGTTGCTGAAAAAGAAGAAAAAAAAAACAGTCACCGTATTGAATATTTATAAAAAATAATAATAATAAATAAGAAAGTGAGCAAAATTGTACTCACGTGCAAAGTTCCACTTCTCAGGGAAGGGGAGATTTTCTTCACCTACCAAACTTTTAGTAGGGACAGCAACATACCGGACATACCACCCTCTATCTTTATCATCATCAGGTATAACCAAAACTCTTTTACTCCCAGCCGCAAGAGTAAAAACTCCTTGGCCGAACAACATAGGAGAATAGAGACGAATGAGATGATGAAAAGTAAAAGGAACTGAAGCTAAGGTGGCAAAATATCTAAGGCATGCTACTGCCCTCCAGATAAGAGGACTGATCTGTCCCATGCTACTGCCCTCCAGATAAGAGGACCGATCTGTCCCAAGCACACATTAAATAATCGGCAGATTTCTATGATGACAGGGTCAATGGGAGGCTTGAATCCTAAAGTAAAGGGGTAAGTATACACAAAAGAATACCCAGTTCTGTAAGAGGTTATTCTCTGATTCTCATTGGGAACTAAGACTGGAAAGTCACATGTCCAATAACAATCTCTAGTGAAACTAAAACCTTAGTGATTTGAGTAGGGTAAAGATCAACACGATCATGAGATGTCATAGAAGAAAGCTGTTTTCTTATGGCCTCACTATCCTTTACAAAAGAAAACTCAGCAGGAACAATCTCATCAACTTTTGGCTCACGAAGTGGTTCGTTAGGTTCTCTATTCTTAGAAGAAGATCTAGAAGATCTAGTCCTAAAAGAAGACGAAGAAACATTAGCCCTAGAAGATGGCGGGGGAGTAATGTTGCAAGGAGAAGAAGAACCCCTAGAAGTTGTAGAACTCAAGCTTCTTAGTCTACCACCCCTCCTACTCCGGATTGGAGCAGAAGAAGGAGATAGTTCGTCTATAATGATAACCTTCTTGGGTTCTTGATTTGAGGAAGAAATATTTACGTGAAAGAGGAAGTTACAAGTAATGAAGGAAAGTTAGAAGTTTTTCGTGAAAGCAAAGGCAGGAAAGGGGGTATTTATACTCAGAGGCAACCGTAAAAAAAGAAAGAAAAAAACACTTATGTGAAAGTCATAATTAGAATTGTCACTTCGTGACTGATGCAGCCGCAAAAAGCCCTAAAAGGCGCTGATGAATTGCAAAATCAATCCGAGAATGCCACGTGGCACGAGCATTAAGTGGAAGTGACAAGCGACGCATACATTCAGAGACAAATGCAATGGTATGAGTGAAACAACGACAAAAAGTTCCCGCCATAAATGAGTATCCACTTACCAAATATTTAATTGATAAATAAATGGAAAGTGGGGGGACTATATTTATTGGTAAAAAATAGACTTCACACGTGTAATATTTCTGATGACAAGGCAATATACGTGGATCAATGGAAACATGACAGCTAGTCAAAAGTTTAGAAAGAAGTACTCGACAAATATGAACGGAATAGCATACACACGAGACAATTAGATGCGGGAGTTCCAGTTTAATTGAGGAGTTGAAGAGACACGACCAGAATGAACTAAGGCAGAATAAAGGGGAGATTCAAAGATCTTCAATCAATGAGCTAAATGTTACATAATCTTCACGCAACAGTTACGATTACCAATTGTAACGTTACATTAATGATATTATTAGTCATTAATGCTCAATCATTTAGAAGAGTAGACGTTATATTAAGAAATTCCCTATAAAAAGGGAGTAAAATCTCACTTGTATAGACACATTTGAACCACTACTGAAATATACTTACTTTTATGTGATCTTATTGCTTTCTTATTTACAAGTCTAATTCTTATTATTCGGTTATCAGAAGCCCGAGTACTTCGTAAAATAGCTTTGACTAAGAATCTAATCCTTGGTTAAACACCCGTTCTACGCGCATATCTCCAAAACTCAACTAGAATCTCGTATGGTCCGGTCGCTTTGCCCCGACTCATCTTACCCATCGCACCTACGACCTCCTCAACCTTAATGTGCCTACAATACCTAAAGTCTCAGTGACTCTCGGAGTGCCCCAATTTCCCTAACACAATGTTTCCATCCCCCTCACCATTCAGAAGTTTATGGAAGTATGGCTGCCATCTTTGCCTAATCTGGCCTCTTCCAACAATACTCGACCGTCCTCGTCTTTGATGCACCTCACTTGACCCAGGTCACGAGCTTTCTTCTCTCTCGCTTTGGCCAACCGAAATAACTTCTTGTCCCCACCTTTACTCCCAAGTTCCTCATAAAGCCGACCAAAAGCAGCAGTCTTAGCCTTTGTGACTGCTAATTTCGCCTCCTTCCTAGCCTCCTTATATCTTTCTCTGTTCGCACTCCTCTGATCCTCTTCGGTGCTCTCTACTAACTTAATGTAAGCCGCTTTCTTGGCTTCCACTTTACCTTGGACCATGTCATTCCACCACCAGTCGCCTCGGTGCCCGCTAGAGTAACCTTTCGAAACTCCCAACACATCTCTTGTTGCCTCCCTTATACAATCCGCCGTCGCCGTCCACATAGCGCTAGCGTCCCCACCACTCTTCCAGGCACCCATATTCGTCAGCCGCCCCTCCAATTCCTGCACATTATCCTTAGACAAAGCTCCCCATCTGATCGACTGACCTCGTACAAACCTCTTCTTCCTCTTCATCAAGATACCGACATCCATCACCAGGAGCCTATGTTGACTTGCGAGGTTCTCGCTCGGGATCACCTTGCAATCCTCGCACAACCCCTATCACACCTCCTGAGGAGGAGATAGTCAATTTGAGTCTTAGCCACCATACTTAGGAAAGTAACCAAATGTTCTTCCCTCTTTGGAAACATAGAGTTCACAATCACCAACTCAAAAGCTCTAACGAAATCCAACAGTAAGGTACCACCCCCGTTCCTATCACCAAAGTCGAAGCCACCATGCACCTCACCATAGCCACCAATAGACGACCAAGTTGACCATTGAAATCCCCTCCTATGAATAGCTTCTCTGTAGGCGGAATACCCTGCACCACCTCATCCAACGCCTCCTAGAAGCTCCTTTTAACCTCCTCGTCCAATCCCGTTTGCGGCGCGTAAGCGCCAATGACATTCAGAGTGTTCCCTCCAACTACTACCTTAATCGCCATCAATATGTCACTCACCCGTCTAACCTCTACCACCGACTCTCTAAGCTCCCTATCTACCAAAATGCCCACTCTGTTCTTGCTCTTCACGACTCCGGAGAACCATAATTTATACCCGTCTACATTCCTCGCCTTCGATCCTACCCACCTAGTCTCCTGCACACACGCTATATTGACCCTCCTCTTATGGAGAATCTTCGCCAGCTCTATAAACTTACCCGTTAACGTCCCTATATTCCACGATCCAATTCTCAACCTACAGACTACCTTGTTCCCTTTACCCCCTTTGGGCCCCGTCCTACCCCCTGACCCTTGCCCTACCCCCCTCCCTACCACCCGACCTCCCCGAGGACATGGCTCTACTTTTCTATTACAAACCATGGTCTCTATACCTACGAAGGTCTAAAAATGAAAAGGAAAAAAAAAATGCCACACAGAACAACAAATAGAGCAAATAGTAACTAAGCCCACTAAACTAGTACGAAATACTACATCGACAAAGTAATTAACATAGGGGACAAAGAAACAAGAGGCGGGAGGTACCAATTCCCGCGAATAGAACCTGAAACTCTCAACTTAGTATACTCCCGATGCTGCGGAACCCGGCGTATAGCTACTAGTATAGTGTTTGTGCACCTCCCAAAAGTGATACGTATTGCTTGTGCACCTCCCAAAACTGATACTGCAAAACAGGCAAACACCGACTGAACCAAGAGAATAGGGAGAGAAAAAAAACCCAGAAATGAAAATCAATATCTTCTTCAAATTACCCTTAAAAGCCAAAATCTCTTTTAATCAATAATGGTACTACTGATTAATCGATTGGTGCAGAGAAATGAAAAACCCCTAAATTGATCAGACTCAAGAATTTAGGAGAGATAAGGGAGATGTTGCTAATGTTACCGAGATTGAAAATAATCTTCAGCACCAACTTAAGAGACATGTTCCTTTGTTCAACGATTGATAAACATTGTAATATCCTTTGCTGTTTTGCAGATTTATTATCCCAATAATTCCGGTTTTTGAAAAATGAGTAGTAGCTCTTGGCCTCTTTTATTTGACTCGTTAAGGAGCATAGTTGAAACTCTTGAGAAAGCTAATACTGCTGATGTTTCTGTGGTTAGAGCAATAAAACATTGTTCTGAGACTTCAAGGTCTGTTCTCTCCATCTTTTCCTTCATCCCTTAATCTGTACTTTCCAAACAAAAGAAAATCAGTATCAAAATTGGGATAGAGGAAGCACTTGCTTACAATTTTTTTGTTACTTCCTAGGGTTGCATAAACATTCACTTATTCTGTCATTTCAAAATCCACCATGTCTGAGATTTTGATTGTTGATGTTTCTGATCTTCTATTTTCAGATGTCTTTTGGCTGCAAGTGAAAGAACTGGTTTGTTAGCTGAACACTTGCAGCTGCTAAATTTCCTCCTCAGAATTGTTTCCAGTCTTCAACTTGAGGCAAGTAATTTGTCAAATTCAAGAGGCAAGAAAAAAATATCTGGTTACAACAGTTCATGGGAAATTGAAATAGTAGCTTTTACTATTATTGGTGAACTATATTCGAGATTTCGATCTTCTTTACCAGTTGATACTTGGCAATCAACAATTGAGGTGGGTAATCTACTTTAGACTGCTTTATCTGCCTCCTAAAATTCGCTTATAGGTTCTTATTTGGGAGTTTGTGTTGTGAATTAGATCCTTAGAAATATTTTGGAAATGGTGGCATCTAAGGGCCTTATTAAGGAAGATGGAGCCACTGCCAGGTATCCTCTTATTCCTTTGCTTTTTTATTTTTGTTTTCTTTCGCAGGGACTAGGGTAGAGGGCTGGATTTTGTTCATTCTTGCTTAGTATTTACTTGTGTTTATATAGTGTCTTAATTTTATTATTAATAACATGGTGGCAGATCTTTTCTCCAGGTTTTATACCTCGCTTCTACATTGCCTGCACTTTGTTCTTACAGATGCCAAGGGATCGTTGTCTGGCCATGTAAGGACTGCATTATGTCAACGAGATTCTTGCTTTATTTGCTTTTCCCCCTCTCTTTGATAGATAAAGTAGATTTTTTTAATAGCCTGCGACTTCGAAGTTGTAATCCATGTACTTCTATTTCATAGGTGGCAGGTCTTGTTGTGGCTTTGAGGAATTTTATTCAGTATGGCCTTACTAATAAATCACACTATATGTTTGCCATGGCTGATAAGAAGCAGATTACTTCTGTTAGCATGAAGCCAGATTTGGCAGAATCAACAAAATCACAAGCGGGCCGATATAGGCCTCCACATTTACGAAATAAAAATCTGAAAAATTTGCAGTTGGAGGATGAGAAATCTCTAACACTATCATCTGATTCAGAAAACAGTGATAGTGATGGATCAGGGAGAGTTACTTGTAATACACCCTATGCTAAGACTAGATTAGCTGCGATCATCTGTATCCAGGTATTTCCGAACTAACTTCTTTCTTGCAATTTATCTCACGGTCTCAATATCTTATATACTGCTTGATCTTGTGTGTACTGAACATCACATCAAATTCTAAAAGATGTCTTATTTGAGATGATTCTGAAAGGTTCTGCTCAAAACCTTTATGGTTCTTGTTGTTGATAGTTGGGGTTTTGGAATTGTTTCAATTCCACGCAACTCGTGAATGACTCTTCTTTTGCATATCCTACTTCTCGAACTTTATGATTTTTATGAGATTTTGCTAACAAACAGAATGAAAGAGCATTTATATTAATGATATTGGATAGTAATAAGTGACAATTCATGGCAGGTATGCATTATCTGCATGCTTTAGCTATTATGCAGCAATAACAAATGTACAAACAGTAAGTTCTACGCCACAAATGTTTTCGGTGCAAAGCAAGGATACTTGTAATTTAGGTAGCTGTCAAATTTGTGAGATGCCAGTGGATGACTCGGTTTGAGTCATACAAACAAATTTGTATATACTCTGACACCAACTTGGTATATAGTAATGAAATGTTTGACTTGCTCCAATAATTAAAAATCTACATGGAATATGGCAGTGCAAATTTTTCTAAATATTAAATTGTATAGATAGCTGGAAAATTAGAGAGATTCCAGTGGATCAATTGGTTTGGGTCATATATACTTCTGACACCAACTTGGTGTATAGTAATGGAATGTTTGACTTACCAAAAAACCAAAAAAGAAAATCTACAGGTAATTTGACAATGGAAATTGTATTCAGTTTCCTTTTATTTTCTTTTGGGAAAGGTAAATTGTATTCAGTTTCTGTTTTATTAACTTATTCAATATTCTTAATGAGATAGTGACTGGCCTTCAAGATCCTGGATGTGCTGCTCTATCACTAAGATCAGCATTTGTTGGTATCTCGTGTCTGGAGTGTAGTTGTGTCAGGGTGTTTCAATGTGGCAATTTCTATCAAACCCTATTATGTTACAATTGCAATCAATTCTCTAAATGAAAATTAGAAACTATAATGTTCAACAGTAAAACCGAGTAGGTTACCACTATTAAAAGTTCGGAATGCGTATTCCATAATTATGCCTTTCTCTTATCCTCGTTTTTTTCTTGGCGAGCAAGTGCCAATATGTGCGACTGCCGGATTGCAGTTGGCCTGCTAATCAGTCTATTTTTGACAGTTCTGATTTGTACATGTACTTTTGTTTAACAAGTTAGCCAATGCAATGGCTCAACTGCTTCATTGGTCACAATATCATCTATTTGTAACATTCTTTCTTTCATGTACTTATTTGAGTAAGTTAGCAATATGTTTTTCTTTGAGAAGGTAACATAGTTGTATATATATACCTTCTCAAAAGAACATTTTTTTTATGTGGAAGTGGGTATGGACTACACAAAGCTGTGCAGTTACCCATATTTACAGAGTGGAGTACAAGAAGAATTCCTAGTCCTTTGTCCTCTCACAAGGATTCTAAGACTTCAAAAATAGACTCAAGATATTCTACTTACGCTTGCTTACACCAAAAATATAAAAGAACGAGACAATTCGTCTTCAGCTTCTGGATAGAACTGCATTTGTCTTCAAAACATCTTTGATTTCTCTCTTTCCAAATTGTCCACCAAATGCAAGCTGGACAATCCTCCATCTCTCTTTCTGACTGTATAGGCTACTATCTCTATTCCAGCATGCTAGGACTTCAAGAATTCTCCTTGGCCCGGCCCACCTAATTCCCCTCAGGTTGATGAATATCTTCCATAATTGATCTGTCATTTTACAATGCAAAAAGAGATGATTGATTGTCTCTGCCTCTTCACCACATAAGTAAGATCTAGATCATAATTTGAATCCCCTATTAGTCGAGGTGAGCACAAGCTGGCCCGGATTCTCCCGTTATTAAAAAATAATTGGGATCCCCTCTTAATAAGGTTATCCTGTGTCAAGACTGCTTCTTTCGCCAAAAGCCATGCTAAACAAGCAACTTTGTTAGCAATATTTTTTGTTGTAATTAATATAATTGTGCAATAGTTTTCAATTTTCATACATGTGTTTTTTTTTTCATGTAGTCTGGTGATATCTCCAAGATGAATTTGCTTATTTTTTTTTTTTATTTTTTTATTTTTGATAAGGATGGATTTGCTTATTTTTTTAAGTCTGCTAGTAGCTATTTAATTGATGTGCTTTTCACAGAGCCTTGTGTGTGGGACATCACAAATGAGCAATTTGGCAATTGATTGTCCATGGTTGACATGGACATCTCATAGAAAAAACATGATTCTTTGTTCTTTTGGTTATGCATAATGCTAATTTGTTTTAAAAAATGAATTTTCCTTGAAGGACCTTTGTCTAGCTGATCCCAAATCATTTACGGCTCAGTGGACAATGCTTTTACCATCCAGTGATGTCCTAACGCCAAGGTTAAGATTTTTGCTTTTTCATCTGCTCAGTTAGTTGATATATCCTGTCAAGTAATTCATACGATGATGTTTACTCATGTCTCTGATTTTACTTTCTAACTTTGTTTGGTGTACTTGCTCTTGCCTTTTTCCCACTTTTCTGTTGCTATTTGCAGAAGGTATGAGGCAACACTGATGAGTTGTTTGCTGTTTGATCCATATCTAAAGGTACTTCTATTTTATTATATTTCTTGCTATCATTTATCCTTCTCGCTAGCTCTGTCCTAGGGTAAGGAGAGAGGTTGTTGGAAAAGAAGTACTGTTTGCAACTAAAGGAAAAGTATATATTCTTTTGCTATCCAAAATGATGTTTTTTGCTATCATTTATCCTTCTTACCAGCTCCGTCCTAGGGTTTTGTGTGTGTGTGTGTGTTCATCCCAACGAAGTACTGTTTGCAACTAAAGAAGAAGTATAATTATTCTTAAAAAAGGAAAAGAAGATATTTTTTTGACAACCTGTCCTGTAAAGCATCACCTGAGTTTTAGCGCAGTGTTTCTGCTACTAATATTGGGTACTGGGTCCGCTCTAGGCACGCGTTGCAGCTGCCTCTGCCATCAGGGCTATGCTGGATGCTCCGTCATCTGTTTTTCTTCAAGTTGCAGAATTCAAGGAATCAGCTAAATGCGGGTCATTTATGTCACTCTCCAGCTCTCTTGGGCAGATTTTAATGCAGTTGCACTCAGGTACATCATAAATTTTGCTTGGTTTGAGGTTTTAGCTTGATAAGAATTTGCGCTCTTGTTTTCTTTTCTTTTTAATTATTTAGGATATTATAGCAGACTTCTCTATGTTTCTTTCTATAACAAGATACCTACCGTGTCGTCTTAAATATTATAGAAATCCCCTTTATTTTTTCAGCAACCAAACATTTTTTACATGAATTGAAAGCTTGCCCTTTGGATTCTAATAACAGTCATTTAAGTAATCAAAAACATCTCGAGGAAATTGTTCTAAAAGATATACAAAGAGATAAGAGAACCCAATATCTCAATTGGCTGCCGTTATTCAACCCAATATACGTACACACACTTCTGTATATACATACACATATACGTATACACATGTGTGTACATACACACTTCTATATTACAATACAATTTTTTTAATTAACGGTCATGTCGGGCGAGCTTGCGCGCGTCTTGGGTACTCCATCCAGTACCTACTACCTCTTACAAGGACAGGTACCGGATAATTGGATAGCTCTGTCCTCAAAGCTTAGGCAGATAGGAAGAAATCAACCTAGTGTTTTGTCTCTGCCGGATTTGAACCCTGGTTCCAAGGTTTGCACCTACTTCATCGACCGCTAGGCTATTGGTTACTATATAATACACATATATGTTTTTTCCTGATAACATGCACTGGAGCTCAACAAATCTTTCTCTAAATTTCGCAAAATATTGTTACCAAAGGGAAGCGGTATGTTTATATAAGAAAATTTAGTTTTTGTTTCATGAAGTTATGTAAGAAAAAATGAGTTCAGTTACATGAAGTCAAAATAAGGGAAATTTATAATTGTTGAAGATATATTCAACAAAATAAAAGTGTGTTTCTTCTCCAACAACTTTAGATTTTAGATGAGACATTCACACACTTCAAAATGGTATCTAAGCCTGAGTTCAAGTTTCATCCACACCCTTCATTGGGAAAATTTTCATTTACTTGATCCATCAAAAGAATTAGACTACACATGAGGGGGCTTATTGAAGATATGATTAACTAAATAAAAGTGGATCCTCTCTACCCATTTAGCTTTTAAATGAGGCGGTCACCACAGTTCAACAAGAGCATTGAAACAAGGAGGGGGGGGGGGGATGCTTTTTCCTTTCAGGG